>JALPQI010017472.1:0-40366 GCA_025490895.1 Thaumatotibia leucotreta | reverse complement strand
TCCTATACCTAGGTAAATCATTTTTTTTTCTTGTAATATGCATTTTCGTACAAAAATTGCAGCTTTGCAACACGACTTGCTATTTGTATGAAAAACTTAGATAGCGGACCTCCTGCTTTTTGAATTTCGCGTTTTTAGTTTCAATTACAAAGTTTACTGACCTGATTTCACCCTTAAATGAAAGAATATTAATTGCGCTATAAGATAGTTATTTCATGTTTTTCGTAGCATAATTAGGTAAGGCGATATTAAACCAAAAACGTTAGCAAAACTCAACATTTTATCTAGTTTACAAAACAGGGTACTATTTGAAGTCTCGAATCTCTGAAACTATGAGACCTACGGTAATGCATGTTATCTCATCTTGTTACAAATTCATTCATCTTTAAACGTTACCTGATACATATTGTCAAAAAACGTAAGGCTTTTTTTATAAAAATCAGAAACTAAAAACATACAGTAAATTTCACAGTTTTTCACGTATAACGCAGCTAGCACAACTTGTTTTTGCTTGCAAAATGTGGTTTTATACTGCCCTATGGTGTCTAAATAACATACCAAAAATGCAGCTTTACTACATGTTTTGCGAGTTTAATATACGATTTGACCGTACTAAATTACAGAATGAAAAATTACAGTATTGAAAGTTATTCACATAAAATGTTGGTGCTTAGTTACCATTGAAATAACAACTGCTAAGCAACGGGTGGCACCTTGGCTGCTGACGTATGTGATTGGCAGTGCGTGTAGATATTAATGACAACTGCTTAAATTTGAGTGCTTAGTTACCACTGACTTTGTAACCGTTATTGACATTGTGATTAAATAACCGTGTACGTGTTAAAGAAAAACTGGAATGTTAAGATATATGTGACGAACTGAAAGCGTATGTGAAAATGATAACTTAGATGTTCATATTTTTCTGACGATTTAAGTGTACATGACTTCTTGGACACCTTGCCCGCTCAGGTATATCTGCTGCTGACTGTACTACATACATAGGACCTACGTATTGCAAAAATAAATATGTCATTCTTTGTTTCACATATCCATATCTGTATTATAAAACTTATCTAGGTCTTCAAAGGACGGCGCTATGACATTCAGTACTTTTTATCACAATGCTTCAAATTCGCCTTCAAAATGTATTAATTGTCCATCACTTAAATCACTATACTGCCGTGCTAACTCAAAAAGACGCATTTCTCTTACAGGTGTAGTGAGAAATTACTTGCCTTCGGAAACGTTCGTAAACACATGCTGTTTCAGGCACAGATTAAATATAGGGAAGATTCCGTGTATTAAGACATACCTGAACAAACTATTGTCATCCTTTACCATCTCAAGATGTATTCCATAAGGAAAAAGAGACAAATAAGGTAGCTCTCCTTGGTCTTGAATTATATCAACGACTCCATTTTCTTGAACAATGTTACCAACCTGACTAGATAAAATGTCATTACTATTAGTGTTGTCCAGTCTTCATCGTATGCTTTTATCGGCAATAATAATATTTTTACCAAATTAGGTAGCGAATACAGTAGGAATAAGCCTTATTTCTTACTCAGAATCACGATCTTCTGCGATCCTTGATATGTCATGATTTCTAAATCTATTTTTAGGATAAAAATAAAAACACAAAATTATTGAAATATTTTCTTTAATTAAAATGTCATAAGAAGTGTTCTGTCTAAAACGTAGCGGTAAGGTCCCGCTAAGAAACACAATTATCTAGCCTCAAAGAAAAACTAACTAGAAGGTCATTTTATTTTTTTACATAATTTTATTAACACGTACAAATCATTTAAACACGAAACTATAGGTGCTCTGAGAATTTAGACAAGTTTCTGGACCTGACGCCTCAGTGCTGCCGCCCTGGTGAACGGCATTTCAGAAAATCCTCATTATAACATGTTTTATGGAACTTATCATCCCTTAAAGCATACCTAACAATTTTCGTATGATGGCTTCTTTATAATTAATCAGTCGACACAAGTATCACATGAGTGTCATTATTAAACTAAACTTAATTTACTTTCTGGTTGACATGACATTGGATGATTACCAAATATGGTGGGTACTACGTCAGAATGTAATCACTTATGCGCGTACCCTTGCCTGAAACAACAGCTTAAAATGTGCGGAGCATATTTTTGAATACTTTTAGGGCACCAGTCATCTGCCTTTTTGATATCTTTGACCCATAATAGCCTTTGTTCAATGTCCTGTGGAAACCTGTTCGAAATTAAAAACATCGATTCATTTTCTGAGTTGGCTATCAATACATTTATCGATATCACGATCAGTCTCTTAAGTGCAACACTATGAGATACAAATATTTGAATCCCACTATTTATAATTACATTATGAATGCAAATACGAATGGTTAATTCACAAAACTACACACATGTATCCGGCAACAAATATTGAATAAGATTTTCAGTTACTTTTACCTTAATAAGGTTCGAAATCTTAAAATTCAAGTCAAAACTAAATTACCGGTGAAACGTAATGTCTTTATTTTGTTCATTCAGGTAACCATGGCGGTTTTTACACCCTGGAACCACACAAGTCATCACTTTTATCACATTCCGTGCACTTATCGAACAGAAATATACATGAAAAGCTTTATTTTAATCACTTTTACTATTTGCGGTTTAGGTGCACTAGTATAGCCAAACAAACATCGTTGACAGGCATTGCCGGCGTCACCCACAGATAATATAGACTCGGTCTATCAATTTATATGTCTATGGTTTCAGGCAGTGTCACCGAGTCTGACTGAAGTAGCATGACAGCTATTACTGTCAGTCTCAGTGAGATAGACTGAAACAGCATGACGTTGACGAACGTTTCCGAAGGCAAGTCATTTCTCACTACATCTGTACAAGTTAGATGGCAGATGCGTCCTTTTTAATTAGCACGGCAGTATAACTAACAGTTATTAAAAACTTCCTCATTCGCAGCCCCCGAGGTCCTCAGGAACAAGGGCTACAACCGCTCGCTGGACATGTGGTCGGTGGGCGTCATCGTGTACGTGTCGCTCTCCGGCACCTTCCCCTTCAACGAGGACGAGGACATCGGCGAGCAGATACAGAACGCCGCCTTCATGTACCCGCCGCAGCCGTGGCGGGAGATCTCTGCTGACGGTGACCTACTAGAAATAAATAAATAATACAGTACATCACAATACAATACAAATACTCTTTATTGCACACCTCAATAAATGAAAACAATTACAGAAAAAGTAGCGACTTAACTAGAGGTAGACAACAGGCGGTCTTATCGCTAAGAAGCGATCTCTTCCAGACAACCTTTAGGTAGCGGAAATATTTACATTTTAGATTATGCCAGTAGGTGTAGACATTACGACACTAGTGTAAATTATTTGTATTTGTATTTAGTGCGAAAAACATGAAATTACCAATTTCCTTTTTGCACGTGTCTCTTACGACGTTTTTTTAGTACAGATGGCCCTCCGAAGTTTTGGACCTGACGTTAAATGAGCCATTTCTCGCACTAGGACCTAAAAAAGGCACCATCTGCACTAAAAAATATCTTTCGACATCTTACACTAATCGAATTAGTCCCACTGTAAGCTCAATTAAGGCTTGTGATGTGGGTACCGAGCGGCGATATAATATATTAGATGGATACATATAGGTACTTAAATACATAGACAGCCACGACCAAGGAATAAAATATTTGTGATAAATAAATACACAAATAATGCCCGCGCCAGGATTCGAACCCGGAACCTCCAGCTTCGTAGACAAAATCACTACCAACGTACCAACTATCCTACGAAGGCTGACTATGATATAAAAAAAGTAATGATAATTATGTTATACCGGTTATAAAAATGAAGCGCTCATATTACGATAATTCTAACAATCGCAACGCATAGACCAACGAGTGTTCGTCTTCGTCTACATATTTAGCTTTGCACTTTGTTCCGTATCTTAATTCGATAGTCTCTTTCCCGTGTTTTTTTTCGCGTCGCTTCAGTTCGGTACTAACGACTGGTGTTTATATTATCAAACCGGAAAAAAATGGGGTGTCGAAAGTACTGTTGACACAACAGTGTATAAGTCAATCTAGGATATATTCATAGTTTAAGTGCAGAGACTTATAAAGAATAGAGAAAGGGTTTAGCAGCCTTACCGAACAAGAGGTGCCTTTCCCCACGGATGAGGTCAATATTTTAGGTGGTGTACTAGCAGGACCTAAGAATACTCCATGCTTAATATCAGCTCTAGATCTTCTTTTGTTTCAGAGTTATTCAAGATAATGTAAAATATACAGGGTGCCGTTGAAAGTGGCATATTTCGTAAACTGTTCAAGTTAGATCAACCAAACAAAATTGTGTTTGATAACAATAAAATAAACTACAAAATGCATATTTTTAACCTGCATCTTGTCCTTATTTTTCATAATAAAAAAAGGTTTCTTGTTTTTTTTTCCATATTTTTTTTTATTTCACGCGGAGGTACACCTACAAAAAAAATATGCATACATAGCCACTAATGTCCACTGTATACATAAATAAAAATATTTCCGTAAATCATCGTGCGTCATGCTAAAAAAAAAATTTTTTTTAGAAGTAGTCGTTACTGGCATACAAATAAAGTACCAGTGCAGTGTGAACATAAGTTAGTGTGTAGGTATACAATCTCTCGACACTTACCGCACAAAATATCATTGACGTAAATTGACTTATACCAAAAAAGTTAAATCGGTGTAATACAAAAAAAAAAATTTTTTTTGCTAAACCAGTTAAAAAACCATGAGTTCAAAAAAACTTTTTAGCTCATTTAGTTTTATATCCACTGAACTACCAATATGTTTAATCATTAATAAGGTACAATGTTGTGATACCTAGATACATCACTCATAGGTCGTAACTTTAACATACTGTTTCTCCTTAATGGATAACTTTAAAACACTGGGACCTTTTGCGAATAACTAGAGGCAGTCAGAGGAGTCTTCCATTTGATTTTTTGCTCCTGTTACAGGCCACACCCTGTATAAATCAGCCTCTTGTCCAGTTTGTATGCATTTTTTCTTTCCACATATATTTTTTAACGTTTTTTCACAAGACTCTTAATTTTTTCCATTTTCCTACAGAAAATGCAACAAATCAAATGTAGAAAACAATACTATGTGTTAAATGTTTATCTCTCTTTTACAAAGCAAATGTACTAATAAGTCAATTTACGTCAATGATATTTTGTGCGGTAAGTGTCGAGAGATTGTATACCTACACACTAACTTATGTTCACACTGCACTGGTACTTTATTTGTATGCCAGTAACGACTACTTCTGAAAAAAAATTTTTTTTGGCATGACGCACGATGATTTACGGAAATATTTTTATTTATGTATACAGTGGACATTAGTGGCTATGTATGCATATTTTTTTTGTAGGTGTACCTCCACGTGAAATAAAAAAAAATATGGAAAAAAAAACAAGAAACCTTTTTTTATTATAAAAAATAAGGACAAGATGCAGGTTAAAAATATGCATTTTGTAGTTTATTTTATTGTTATCAAACACAATTTTGTTTGGTTGATCTAACTTGAACAGTTTACGAAATATGCCACTTTCAACGGCACCCTGTATATTTTACATTATCTTGAATAACTCTGAAACAAAAGAAGATCTAGAGCTGATATTAAGCATGGAGTATTCTTAGGTCCTGCTAGTACACCACCTAAAATATTGACCTCATCCGTGGGGAAAGGCACCACTTGTTCGGTAAGGCTGCTAAACCCTTTATCAGTTTATCACTCACTACATCTAAAAACAACTATTTTCTTGACAATAGAGTAATTTATCAGTTTATCACTCACTACATCTAAAAACAACTAATTTCTTGACAATAGAGTAATTTATCAGTTTATCACTCACTACATCTAAAAACAACTAATTTCTTGACAATAGAGTAATTTATCAGTTTATCACTCACTACATCTAAAAACAACAATTTTCTTCACAATAGAGTAATTTATCAGTTTGTTACTACATCTAGAAATAACTATTTTCTTGAAAACGTTGTGTCATTAGTCGTGTTAACAGTAATTTCGAATCCCCTTTTGATTCCGGTTTGCTAATAAATTCTAATATATTGTTCCTTTCCAGCGATCGACCTAATCAACAACCTCCTCCAAGTGAAGCAACGCAAGCGGCTCAGCGTGGACAAGTCACTCGCCCACGCGTGGCTCCAGACGCAACAAGCGTGGGAAGACCTGCGGGCTCTGGAGCGGCGCGTGGGCAGGCGGTACCTCACGCACCCGAGCGACGACGCGCGCTGGGAGCCGTGACTCCGGTGGGTACAGACTGGTCGCTACTGTGGGAATAGTGGGGACAGAGTAGTCGCTACTGTGGGAATAGTGGGGACAGACTAGTCGCTACTGTGGGAATAGTGGGTACAGACTAGTCGCTACTGTGGGAATAGTGGGGACAGACTAGTCGCTACTGTGGGAATAGTGGGGACAGACTAGTCGCTACTGTGGGAATAGTGGGGTCAGACTAGTCGCTACTGTGGGAATAGTGGGGACAGACTAGTCGCTACTGTGGGAATAGTGGGGTCAGAGTAGTCGCTACTGTGGGAATAGTGGGGACAGACTAGTCGCTACTGTGGGAATAGTGGGTACAGACTAGTCGCTACTGTGGGAATAGTGGGGACAGACTAGTCGCTACTGTGGGAATAGTGGGGTCAGAGTAGTCGCTACTGTGGGAATAGTGGGTACAGACTAGTCGCTACTGTGGGAATAGTGGGGACAGACTAAGCGCTACTGTGGGAATGGTGGGTACAGACTAGTCGCTACTGTGGGAATGGTGGGTACAGACTAGTCGCTACTGTGGGAATGGTGGGTACAGACTAGTCGCTACTGTGGGAATGGTGGGGACAGACTAGGCGCTACTGTGGGAATGGTGGGGACAGACTAGTCGCTACTGTGGGAATGGTGGGTACAGACTAGTCGCTACTGTGGGAATAGTGGGTACAGACTAGTCGCTACTGTGGGAATAGTGGGTACAGACTAGTCGCTACTGTGGGAATGGTGGGGACAAGACTAGTCGCTACTGTGGGAATAGTGGGTACAGACTAGTCGCTACTGTGGGAATGGTGGGTACAGACTAGTCGCTACTGTGGGAATAGTGGGGACAGACTAGTCGCTACTGTGGGAACTGTGGGAATAGTGGGGACAGACTAGTCGCTACTGTGGGAATGGTGGGGACAGACTAGTCGCTACTGTGGGAATGGTGGGTACAGACTAGTCGCTACTGTGGGAATAGTGGGTACAGACTAGGCGCTACTGTGGGAATGGTGGGGACAGACTAGTCGCTACTGTGGGAATAGTCGCTACTGTGGGAATAGTGGGGACAGACTAGTCGCTACTGTGGGAATGGTGGGTACAGACTAGTCGCTACTGTGGGAATGGTGGGTACAGACTAGTCGCTACTGTGGGAATGGTGGGGACAAGACTAGTCGCTACTGTGGGAATAGTGGGTACAGACTAGTCGCTACTGTGGGAATAGTCGCTACTGTGGGAATAGTGGGGACAGACTAGTCGCTACTGTGGGAATGGTGGGTACAGACTAGTCGCTACTGTGGGAATGGTGGGTACAGACTAGTCGCTACTGTGGGAATAGTGGGTACAGACTAGTCGCTACTGTGGGAATAGTGGGTACAGACTAGTCGCTACTGTGGGAATGGTGGGTACAGACTAGTCGCTACTGTGGGAATAGTGGGGACAGACTAGTCGCTACTGTGGGAATAGTGGGGACAGACTAGTCGCTACTGTGGGAATAGTGGGGACAGACTAGTCGCTACTGTGGGAATGGTGGGTACAGACTAGTCGCTACTGTGGGAATAGTGGGTACAGACTAGTCGCTACTGTGGGAATGGTGGGGACAAGACTAGTCGCTACTGTGGGAATAGTGGGTACAGACTAGTCGCTACTGTGGGAATAGTGGGTACAGACTAGTCGCTACTGTGGGAATGGTGGGGACAAGACTAGTCGCTACTGTGGGAATAGTGGGTACAGACTAGTCGCTACTGTGGGAATGGTGGGTACAGACTAGTCGCTACTGTGGGAATAGTGGGGACAGACTAGTCGCTACTGTGGGAACTGTGGGAATAGTGGGGACAGACTAGTCGCTACTGTGGGAATGGTGGGGACAGACTAGTCGCTACTGTGGGAATGGTGGGTACAGACTAGTCGCTACTGTGGGAATGGTGGGTACAGACTAGTCGCTACTGTGGGAATAGTGGGTACAGACTAGGCGCTACTGTGGGAATGGTGGGGACAGACTAGTCGCTACTGTGGGAATGGTGGGGACAAGACTAGTCGCTACTGTGGGAATAGTGGGGACAGACTAGTCGCTACTGTGGGAATGGTGGGTACAGACTAGTCGCTACTGTGGGAATGGTGGGGACAAGACTAGTCGCTACTGTGGGAATAGTGGGTACAGACTAGTCGCTACTGTGGGAATAGTCGCTACTGTGGGAATAGTGGGGACAGACTAGTCGCTACTGTGGGAATGGTGGGTACAGACTAGTCGCTACTGTGGGAATGGTGGGTACAGACTAGTCGCTACTGTGGGAATAGTGGGTACAGACTAGTCGCTACTGTGGGAATGGTGGGTACAGACTAGTCGCTACTGTGGGAATGGTGGGTACAGACTAGTCGCTACTGTGGGAATGGTGGGTACAGACTAGTCGCTACTGTGGGAATAGTGGGTACAGACTAGTCGCTACTGTGGGAATGGTGGGGACAAGACTAGTCGCTACTGTGGGAATAGTGGGTACAGACTAGTCGCTACTGTGGGAATGGTGGGGACAGACTAGGCGCTACTGTGGGAATAGTGGGTACAGACTAGTCGCTACTGTGGGAATGGTGGGTACAGACTAGGCGCTACTGTGGGAATGGTGGGTACAGACTAGTCGCTACTGTGGGAATAGTGGGGACAGACTAGTCGCTACTGTGGGAACTGTGGGAATAGTGGGGACAGACTAGTCGCTACTGTGGGAATAGTCGCTACTGTGGGAATAGTGGGGACAGACTAGTCGCTACTGTGGGAATGGTGGGTACAGACTAGTCGCTACTGTGGGAATAGTGGGTACAGACTAGTCGCTACTGTGGGAATAGTGGGTACAGACTAGTCGCTACTGTGGGAATGGTGGGGACAAGACTAGTCGCTACTGTGGGAATAGTGGGTACAGACTAGTCGCTACTGTGGGAATGGTGGGTACAGACTAGTCGCTACTGTGGGAATGGTGGGTACAGACTAGGCGCTACTGTGGGAATGGTGGGGACAGACTAGTCGCTACTGTGGGAATGGTGGGTACAGACTAGTCGCTACTGTGGGAATGGTGGGTACAGACTAGTCGCTACTGTGGGAATGGTGGGTACAGACTAGTCGCTACTGTGGGAATAGTGGGGACAGACTAGTCGCTACTGTGGGAACTGTGGGAATAGTGGGGACAGACTAGTCGCTACTGTGGGAATAGTCGCTACTGTGGGAATAGTGGGGACAGACTAGTCGCTACTGTGGGAATGGTGGGTACAGACTAGTCGCTACTGTGGGAATGGTGGGGACAAGACTAGTCGCTACTGTGGGAATAGTGGGTACAGACTAGTCGCTACTGTGGGAATGGTGGGTACAGACTAGTCGCTACTGTGGGAATAGTGGGTACAGACTAGTCGCTACTGTGGGAATGGTGGGGACAAGACTAGTCGCTACTGTGGGAATAGTGGGTACAGACTAGTCGCTACTGTGGGAATGGTGGGTACAGACTAGTCGCTACTGTGGGAATGGTGGGTACAGACTAGTCGCTACTGTGGGAATAGTGGGGACAGACTAGTCGCTACTGTGGGAACTGTGGGAATAGTGGGGACAGACTAGTCGCTACTGTGGGAATAGTCGCTACTGTGGGAATAGTGGGGACAGACTAGTCGCTACTGTGGGAATGGTGGGTACAGACTAGTCGCTACTGTGGGAATGGTGGGGACAAGACTAGTCGCTACTGTGGGAATGGTGGGTACAGACTAGTCGCTACTGTGGGAATGGTGGGTACAGACTAGTCGCTACTGTGGGAATGGTGGGTACAGACTAGTCGCTACTGTGGGAATAGTGGGGACAGACTAGTCGCTACTGTGGGAATAGTGGGGACAGACTAGTCGCTACTGTGGGAATGGTGGGTACAGACTAGTCGCTACTGTGGGAATAGTGGGTACAGACTAGTCGCTACTGTGGGAATGGTGGGGACAAGACTAGTCGCTACTGTGGGAATAGTGGGTACAGACTAGTCGCTACTGTGGGAATGGTGGGTACAGACTAGTCGCTACTGTGGGAATAGTGGGGACAAGACTAGTCGCTACTGTGGGAATAGTGGGGACAGACTAGTCGCTACTGTGGGAATAGTGGGGACAGACTAGTCGCTACTGTGGGAATGGTGGGTACAGACTAGTCGCTACTGTGGGAATAGTGGGTACAGACTAGTCGCTACTGTGGGAATGGTGGGGACAAGACTAGTCGCTACTGTGGGAATAGTGGGTACAGACTAGTCGCTACTGTGGGAATGGTGGGTACAGACTAGTCGCTACTGTGGGAATGGTGGGTACAGACTAGTCGCTACTGTGGGAATAGTGGGGACAGACTAGTCGCTACTGTGGGAATAGTGGGGACAGACTAGTCGCTACTGTGGGAATGGTGGGTACAGACTAGTCGCTACTGTGGGAATAGTGGGTACAGACTAGTCGCTACTGTGGGAATGGTGGGGACAAGACTAGTCGCTACTGTGGGAATAGTGGGTACAGACTAGTCGCTACTGTGGGAATGGTGGGTACAGACTAGTCGCTACTGTGGGAATGGTGGGTACAGACTAGTCGCTACTGTGGGAATAGTGGGGACAGACTAGTCGCTACTGTGGGAATAGTGGGGACAGACTAGTCGCTACTGTGGGAATAGTGGGGTCAGAGTAGTCGCTACTGTGGGAATAGTGGGGACAGACTAGTCGCTACTGTGGGAATAGTGGGTACAGACTAGTCGCTACTGTGGGAATAGTGGGTACAGACTAGTCGCTACTGTGGGAATAGTGGGTACAGACTAGTCGCTACTGTGGGAATAGTGGGGACAGACTAGTCGCTACTGTGGGAATAGTGGGTACAGACTAGTCGCTACTGTGGGAATAGTGGGTACAGACTAGTCGCTACTGTGGGAATGGTGGGGACAAGACTAGTCGCTACTGTGGGAATAGTGGGTACAGACTAGTCGCTACTGTGGGAATGGTGGGGACAAGACTAGTCGCTACTGTGGGAATAGTGGGTACAGACTAGTCGCTACTGTGGGAATGGTGGGTACAGACTAGTCGCTACTGTGGGAATGGTGGGTACAGACTAGTCGCTACTGTGGGAATAGTGGGGACAGACTAGTCGCTACTGTGGGAATAGTGGGGACAGACTAGTCGCTACTGTGGGAATAGTGGGGTCAGAGTAGTCGCTACTGTGGGAATAGTGGGGACAGACTAGTCGCTACTGTGGGAATAGTGGGTACAGACTAGTCGCTACTGTGGGAATGGTGGGTACAGACTAGTCGCTACTGTGGGAATAGTGGGTACAGACTAGTCGCTACTGTGGGAATAGTGGGTACAGACTAGTCGCTACTGTGGGAATGGTGGGTACAGACTAGTCGCTACTGTGGGAATAGTGGGTACAGACTAGTCGCTACTGTGGGAATAGTGGGTACAGACTAGTCGCTACTGTGGGAATAGTGGGTACAGACTAGTCGCTACTGTGGGAATGGTGGGGACAGACTAGTCGCTACTGTGGGAATGGTGGGTACAGACTAGTCGCTACTGTGGGAATAGTGGGGACAGACTAGTCGCTACTGTGGGAACTGTGGGAATAGTGGGGACAGACTAGTCGCTACTGTGGGAATAGTCGCTACTGTGGGAATAGTGGGGACAGACTAGTCGCTACTGTGGGAATGGTGGGTACAGACTAGTCGCTACTGTGGGAATAGTGGGTACAGACTAGTCGCTACTGTGGGAATGGTGGGGACAAGACTAGTCGCTACTGTGGGAATAGTGGGTACAGACTAGTCGCTACTGTGGGAATAGTGGGTACAGACTAGTCGCTACTGTGGGAATAGTGGGTACAGACTAGTCGCTACTGTGGGAATGGTGGGGACAGACTAGTCGCTACTGTGGGAATGGTGGGTACAGACTAGTCGCTACTGTGGGAATAGTGGGGACAGACTAGTCGCTACT
Source organism: Thaumatotibia leucotreta (assembly GCA_025490895.1). Classification (NCBI taxonomy): domain Eukaryota; kingdom Metazoa; phylum Arthropoda; class Insecta; order Lepidoptera; family Tortricidae; genus Thaumatotibia; species Thaumatotibia leucotreta. The sequence continues at coordinate 28,087 of JALPQI010017472.1, read as the reverse complement.
GTGGGAACTGTGGGAATAGTGGGGACAGACTAGTCGCTACTGTGGGAATAGTCGCTACTGTGGGAATAGTGGGGACAGACTAGTCGCTACTGTGGGAATGGTGGGTACAGACTAGTCGCTACTGTGGGAATAGTGGGTACAGACTAGTCGCTACTGTGGGAATGGTGGGGACAAGACTAGTCGCTACTGTGGGAATAGTGGGTACAGACTAGTCGCTACTGTGGGAATGGTGGGGACAAGACTAGTCGCTACTGTGGGAATAGTGGGTACAGACTAGTCGCTACTGTGGGAATAGTGGGTACAGACTAGTCGCTACTGTGGGAATAGTGGGTACAGACTAGTCGCTACTGTGGGAATGGTGGGGACAAGACTAGTCGCTACTGTGGGAATAGTGGGTACAGACTAGTCGCTACTGTGGGAATGGTGGGTACAGACTAGTCGCTACTGTGGGAATGGTGGGTACAGACTAGTCGCTACTGTGGGAATAGTGGGTACAGACTAGTCGCTACTGTGGGAATAGTGGGTACAGACTAGTCGCTACTGTGGGAATGGTGGGGACAAGACTAGTCGCTACTGTGGGAATAGTGGGTACAGACTAGTCGCTACTGTGGGAATGGTGGGGACAAGACTAGTCGCTACTGTGGGAATAGTGGGTACAGACTAGTCGCTACTGTGGGAATGGTGGGTACAGACTAGTCGCTACTGTGGGAATGGTGGGTACAGACTAGTCGCTACTGTGGGAATAGTGGGTACAGACTAGTCGCTACTGTGGGAATAGTGGGGACAGACTAGTCGCTACTGTGGGAATAGTGGGGACAGACTAGTCGCTACTGTGGGAATAGTGGGGACAGACTAGTCGCTACTGTGGGAATGGTGGGGACAAGACTAGTCGCTACTGTGGGAATAGTGGGTACAGACTAGTCGCTACTGTGGGAATGGTGGGTACAGACTAGTCGCTACTGTGGGAATGGTGGGTACAGACTAGTCGCTACTGTGGGAATAGTGGGTACAGACTAGTCGCTACTGTGGGAATGGTGGGTACAGACTAGTCGCTACTGTGGGAATAGTGGGGACAGACTAGTCGCTACTGTGGGAATAGTGGGGACAGACTAGTCGCTACTGTGGGAATAGTGGGGACAGACTAGTCGCTACTGTGGGAATGGTGGGGACAAGACTAGTCGCTACTGTGGGAATAGTGGGTACAGACTAGTCGCTACTGTGGGAATGGTGGGTACAGACTAGTCGCTACTGTGGGAATAGTGGGGACAGACTAGTCGCTACTGTGGGAATAGTGGGGACAGACTAGTCGCTACTGTGGGAATAGTGGGGTCAGAGTAGTCGCTACTGTGGGAATGGTGGGGACAGACTAGTCGCTACTGTGGGAATGGTGGGTACAGACTAGTCGCTACTGTGGGAATAGTGGGGACAGACTAGTCGCTACTGTGGGAACTGTGGGAATAGTGGGGACAGACTAGTCGCTACTGTGGGAATAGTCGCTACTGTGGGAATAGTGGGGACAGACTAGTCGCTACTGTGGGAATGGTGGGTACAGACTAGTCGCTACTGTGGGAATAGTGGGTACAGACTAGTCGCTACTGTGGGAATGGTGGGGACAAGACTAGTCGCTACTGTGGGAATAGTGGGTACAGACTAGTCGCTACTGTGGGAATGGTGGGGACAAGACTAGTCGCTACTGTGGGAATAGTGGGTACAGACTAGTCGCTACTGTGGGAATGGTGGGTACAGACTAGTCGCTACTGTGGGAATGGTGGGTACAGACTAGTCGCTACTGTGGGAATAGTGGGTACAGACTAGTCGCTACTGTGGGAATAGTGGGTACAGACTAGTCGCTACTGTGGGAATGGTGGGGACAAGACTAGTCGCTACTGTGGGAATAGTGGGTACAGACTAGTCGCTACTGTGGGAATGGTGGGTACAGACTAGTCGCTACTGTGGGAATAGTGGGGACAGACTAGTCGCTACTGTGGGAATAGTGGGGACAGACTAGTCGCTACTGTGGGAATAGTGGGTACAGACTAGTCGCTACTGTGGGAATGGTGGGGACAAGACTAGTCGCTACTGTGGGAATAGTGGGTACAGACTAGTCGCTACTGTGGGAATGGTGGGTACAGACTAGTCGCTACTGTGGGAATAGTGGGGACAGACTAGTCGCTACTGTGGGAATAGTGGGGACAGACTAGTCGCTACTGTGGGAATAGTGGGTACAGACTAGTCGCTACTGTGGGAATGGTGGGGACAAGACTAGTCGCTACTGTGGGAATAGTGGGTACAGACTAGTCGCTACTGTGGGAATAGTGGGTACAGACTAGTCGCTACTGTGGGAATAGTGGGTACAGACTAGTCGCTACTGTGGGAATAGTGGGTACAGACTAGTCGCTACTGTGGGAATAGTGGGTACAGACTAGTCGCTACTGTGGGAATAGTGGGTACAGACTAGTCGCTACTGTGGGAATAGTGGGGACAGACTAGTCGCTACTGTGGGAACTGTGGGAATAGTGGGGACAGACTAGTCGCTACTGTGGGAATAGTCGCTACTGTGGGAATAGTGGGGACAGACTAGTCGCTACTGTGGGAATGGTGGGTACAGACTAGTCGCTACTGTGGGAATAGTGGGTACAGACTAGTCGCTACTGTGGGAATAGTGGGTACAGACTAGTCGCTACTGTGGGAATGGTGGGGACAGACTAGTCGCTACTGTGGGAATGGTGGGTACAGACTAGTCGCTACTGTGGGAACTGTGGGAATAGTGGGGACAGACTAGTCGCTACTGTGGGAATGGTGGGTACAGACTAGTCGCTACTGTGGGAATAGTGGGGACAGACTAGTCGCTACTGTGGGAACTGTGGGAATAGTGGGGACAGACTAGTCGCTACTGTGGGAATAGTCGCTACTGTGGGAATAGTGGGGACAGACTAGTCGCTACTGTGGGAATGGTGGGTACAGACTAGTCGCTACTGTGGGAATAGTGGGTACAGACTAGTCGCTACTGTGGGAATGGTGGGGACAAGACTAGTCGCTACTGTGGGAATAGTGGGTACAGACTAGTCGCTACTGTGGGAATGGTGGGGACAAGACTAGTCGCTACTGTGGGAATAGTGGGTACAGACTAGTCGCTACTGTGGGAATGGTGGGTACAGACTAGTCGCTACTGTGGGAATGGTGGGTACAGACTAGTCGCTACTGTGGGAATAGTGGGTACAGACTAGTCGCTACTGTGGGAATAGTGGGTACAGACTAGTCGCTACTGTGGGAATGGTGGGGACAAGACTAGTCGCTACTGTGGGAATAGTGGGTACAGACTAGTCGCTACTGTGGGAATGGTGGGGACAAGACTAGTCGCTACTGTGGGAATAGTGGGTACAGACTAGTCGCTACTGTGGGAATGGTGGGTACAGACTAGTCGCTACTGTGGGAATGGTGGGTACAGACTAGTCGCTACTGTGGGAATAGTGGGTACAGACTAGTCGCTACTGTGGGAATAGTGGGTACAGACTAGTCGCTACTGTGGGAATGGTGGGGACAAGACTAGTCGCTACTGTGGGAATAGTGGGTACAGACTAGTCGCTACTGTGGGAATGGTGGGGACAAGACTAGTCGCTACTGTGGGAATAGTGGGTACAGACTAGTCGCTACTGTGGGAATGGTGGGTACAGACTAGTCGCTACTGTGGGAATAGTGGGGACAGACTAGTCGCTACTGTGGGAATAGTGGGGACAGACTAGTCGCTACTGTGGGAATAGTGGGTACAGACTAGTCGCTACTGTGGGAATAGTGGGTACAGACTAGTCGCTACTGTGGGAATAGTGGGTACAGACTAGTCGCTACTGTGGGAATGGTGGGGACAAGACTAGTCGCTACTGTGGGAATAGTGGGTACAGACTAGTCGCTACTGTGGGAATGGTGGGGACAAGACTAGTCGCTACTGTGGGAATAGGGGGGACAGACTAGTCGCTACTGTGGGAATGGTGGGTACAGACTAGTCGCTACTGTGGGAATAGTGGGTACAGACTAGTCGCTACTGTGGGAATAGTGGGTACAGACTAGTCGCTACTGTGGGAATAGTGGGTACAGACTAGTCGCTACTGTGGGAATGGTGGGGACAGACTAGTCGCTACTGTGGGAATGGTGGGTACAGACTAGTCGCTACTGTGGGAATAGTGGGGACAGACTAGTCGCTACTGTGGGAACTGTGGGAATAGTGGGGACAGACTAGTCGCTACTGTGGGAATAGTCGCTACTGTGGGAATAGTGGGGACAGACTAGTCGCTACTGTGGGAATGGTGGGTACAGACTAGTCGCTACTGTGGGAATAGTGGGTACAGACTAGTCGCTACTGTGGGAATGGTGGGGACAAGACTAGTCGCTACTGTGGGAATAGTGGGTACAGACTAGTCGCTACTGTGGGAATGGTGGGGACAGACTAGTCGCTACTGTGGGAATGGTGGGTACAGACTAGTCGCTACTGTGGGAATAGTGGGGACAGACTAGTCGCTACTGTGGGAACTGTGGGAATAGTGGGGACAGACTAGTCGCTACTGTGGGAATAGTCGCTACTGTGGGAATAGTGGGGACAGACTAGTCGCTACTGTGGGAATGGTGGGTACAGACTAGTCGCTACTGTGGGAATAGTGGGTACAGACTAGTCGCTACTGTGGGAATGGTGGGGACAAGACTAGTCGCTACTGTGGGAATAGTGGGTACAGACTAGTCGCTACTGTGGGAATAGGGGGGACAGACTAGTCGCTACTGTGGGAATAGTGGGGACAGACTAGTCGCTACTGTGGAAATAGTGAGGACAGACTAGTCACTACTGCCACAATAGTGAGGACAGAGTAGTCACTGCTGTGACTACAGCTGCCACTGTCACTGCTGTGACGACAGTGACTAACCTGCCCTCACAATGGTGCACAATCACAATGGTGGTCAATCTGTCCTAATTGCTCTCACTGTCGTGACAACAATTAGGACAGATTAGTCTCTGTTGAGACATCAGTGAGACCAGATTAGTCACTGTAGTGACCACAAGAGGACGGATTTGTCACTACTGTGACAACCGACATGTCACTGCTCTGTAACAACAGTGAGAACAGACCTGTCTCTGTTGTAATAGCAGTGAGCACAGACTAGTCCCTGTTGTGACAATGGTGAGGACAGACTGATCATTACTGCGACATTAGTCAGCACAGACTAGTCATTGCTGTGACAATAGTGAGGATAGACTACTCATTGCTGTGATAATAGTGAGAACAGACTAGTCTCTGTTGTGATAATGGTAAGGACAGACTGGTCATTGATGTGACAACAGTGAGGATAGACTACTCATTGCTGTGATAATAGTGAGAACAGACTAGTCTCTGTTGTGATAATGGTAAGGACAGACTGGTCATTGATGTGACAACAGTGAGTATAGAGTAGTCACTGATGTGATAACTGGCAGTACAGGCCTTCTACCGCGAAAATCGAAATTCGGAAATTTCGAGGATTTTTCTTTGTCACTCAAACGAAGGCGTCATTAGAGTGAAAGAGTCAAAACCTCGAAATTTACGTATTTCGTTTTTCGCGGTAGGGCGCAGATTAATCGCTGCTGTGACAACTTTTTTGTATTTTATTTGGATTGTAAGCCTAAATTGTACACCGCAACACGGTTGATTATAACATACTCGATGATATTTTGTAACAGTTTTTATTACATGCATTACATCATTATCACATCATCAGCTTATGATAGTCCACTGCTGGACGTAGGCCTCTCCTATTAACTATGCGTATAGACGCATTAGGAGGCACATGCATAACCTAATCTTCCAATAAATGATTTTGAACAGTAAGCACAAATTAGTCACTACTGTAACAACAGTGAGCATATCGTCGGTTGACAACCAAAACATTTTATTTATAATATAACTCCATTATTCATAAACGTTTACTAACTTAGCAAGTCCCTAAATGTTAAAAGTAAAGGTTTGTCCCTTTCGATCTTATGAATATGTCTGTAAGACCATAAAGGACAAACAATGCTTAGCGGCTTATTAACTTAGGAGACGTTTATGAATACGGCGTCACTGTATATGGTTAACAAGTTGCGCAATTCCACAGAGAGAGCCCTAAGACGGCGCGCGGCCGCGTGCGCCAGCGCTGGCGCCGCCTGCTGCTGCGCTCCGCCGTGCGGTAACCACGCGCACACACACACACACACACACGCACACACAAATTTACATACGGGTTACAAGTAGTGGGTGGCCAAGTACAGGGTAACCAAAATAATGCATTCCCGCTGCTAGGGAGGTTATGGGAAGCAGAATAAGGCCCTTCGGGGTTCGGGTTTTTTTTAACCCTTAAATGCATAACCTTGACAAAGTTTTATTCAAATTTGAATTCTGACATGCTGTCAATAGAGTCAAGAATACATGATGCATATATACATCACTATGCATTTAAGGGTTAATAAGTTATAATTTCATTTCAAAACCAGTCGTTTTAAGTAGTTATAGCACCTATTAGGTAGCAGGTACGCCAATTTAAAAAAAAAGTCGACCCTTTTGAAACTTTCAAAAACCTTCTAGGGGATCTATTCTGAGTCTTAAAACCTCACAGGCAATGGGAAGGCACTTATTTATGGCCACCTTGTGAGTACATACCCGAACCAGGCGGTCCTTTCTACTTCAACAATGTTGTAAAATTATGGCTAAACTGGGTTATTGATCTTCGCTTTAGGCAGGTGTAATCTTTAGTTACAAATAATTAAAGTATGGTCTATGAATCGCTGAAGAAATGTACTTAAAGATCTAATCTATGTGACGATAAAAATGTCATCTCTTTTATTCACATAATATGTGCTTTTTTACGAAAGAATTCAGTTCATAGCAGGGTTATTTATAATCGCAGATTACACGCCTGACTTACATTTAGATATAACTACAGATTAATACACTCGGAATTGGCCAGGGGCCTATTTCTCAAAAGCGTGTAACTTAATTTATAATACAACCGGAGGTTCTTATTGAACGATGTTAAAATGAGACTACCACTTATAATACAAGTTATAAGCTTTTGAGGCCTCTGCTCTGACAGCATATCAGTTAGAATAATAGAGGATCCAGATTTTATACGCTCTGAAGACGTGGCAGCTGATATTTTTGACATTCGTGGCTTAAACCCCGCAATTGTACTTATTTTGACTGTGTGTCAATACGGATGTCAAAACAGCCTATATAGACAAATATATAGGTATATAACATGTACTTTAATTAAATTTAATACAAGATTTATTTAACAAATGTTAGCAAAGGTATTTATAGTTAGTACGCTTGCATTGACAGGGTAAAGGATGTAATGTAACAAATAACGTATATTGTAAGTATTGATTATATACGACAATTAATTATTAATTTTATTACATTAAAAATGCGATAAATAGAAATACGTACTGGTGTGTCGATATAAAATACTCTATTTGGTTGTGTTTTAAGTTTTAATTCATGACAGAAAACTGCGATTCACCTTTACACGCGTTTTACAGTACTTATGGTTGTTTACATTTTTGACAAAGGCACATAAAGTGCTGATTATCGCCCTAGAGCGATAAGTAGAACCATATGTACTGTAAAAATATTAGTTTTTCTTACTTGATGCAACGTAAGCGTACTAATATTAATGAGTGTTCATTTTATACCTCATTTATAAGAAACAGTTTAAATATTTTGGTTGTCTAACTGCATTCCTATAAGCAACTGTTAATTTTAACAATAGGATTAATCGTTTCGTAATTTATTTATATGGACATTTTAATAATAATAACATAGTCTTAAGTATCAATGTTGACATAAGGACATAAATGTTTTGTTGTGAACAAATAGTTTAAGGATATTTTTACACTGATCGTTGTTACAATTTAGTTTCTATGAAGGGTCAGGTAAATTATAATAATTATACAAATATACAATAGACATCATATTTGAATTGGACTACATTAACTCTTGCTAACAAATTAACGGTCAAGGAATGAAATAACATAAATAAATTCCGGTTAAAGCTCAAGATGACGGGGGCGTACCTATCTGAAGTAGTTTCATATTTGTTAAATGTTATTAGAGAGCAGTTCTCAAAAAGTTTTTACACGATTATTAGCAGAAAATGCGTGCAAATTTTGCAATATTTAGTTTGATTGATTTGATTGATTATTTACAAATTAAGGTATTAAAAACAGTGGACATTCTTTATTAATGAACAAAAACATTGACGGTAACAAAATATGAAAATGAAACGGTAAACTATCTGTCTTAATAAAATTGTGTACATGCTTTTTCAGTACTGCTCTATTTATTGTTAATGTGTAATACTGAAACAGTGAACTAACGAAGAAATGTGCAAAAAATGATATTATACATAGTTGACAGTTAATTTTGTTGAAAGAGTTAATCTGATCTGATTGTACATGGCATGTTGGTTTCAACCGCTCTAATTGTAGTCAATTTGTTGAGTGACGTGTATGCGTGTCGTATCTCGTTGTTTCACTCGGTTCCTGTCGCTTGGGTACTAAACGGCTTGGGCTTGGGTTCTAAAGGTTCCAAGCGATAGGGCCTTCTTAAATCTTTGTGTATGTGTGGTCTATGGTCTTCTAATCTAATATTTCTACTCACTCTTTTAAAATTAATCCTACCTTTAAGATCTATTGTCTAAGATATCATGCCAGACTTTACTATCAATTCTGTACTATTGTATACTTCTATGTTTAAAGCAGAGACCAGTAAATGGTAAAGACTCTTAATCTTTCCAAAATGTAAATCTCAGTTGTAAATAAGGTAACATAGATTTCATACTGGGTCACCCTCATCCTTGCTATGAACTGGCGGCGTCAGCTAACTGTATCGATGGCTTAATTTACTTTCTATCTATCTCGGTCACACCAATACCCGAGTACAAACGATAAGAACTTAAAGTAAAGTACGCAAACGTTAACGTTTCCTTAAGTGGCCTCACATTAAGGAGTCAGATAAAAGTGGCGCCGTCTATAACATTGGTGGAACAGTTTTCTTTATTTAAATATTTCCTTAGGCTAGGTATTTTATAAAATGAATATAAAATTAAAATACAGTACAACATACAAAAACAATACAAAATACAAACACTTTATAAAAAACCTAACCTAGTGTGCCGCCGGCAACGGAGCAGGCCCAAACGAACAGTTTTTATTATTAACTTGTCTCTGTTTTGAAATATTGTATAACTGTGAGAGGCGAGACCTCGCAACGTAACGGCCTAAATCGACTTAATCTTAGGTAAGTTTACTCAATAGTGGGCCATCATATCTATTGGAGGGGCCATGGTGCTCAAAAACATCTAATCTATTCCTATACTGCCATGGCGTTAAAATGCAGGATGCTTAGCCAAGTTATCGCTAACGCTTAGTAGCGTATCGTAGTTATCCGTCTCTGTCACTCTTTCATATTAGTACGACAAAGACAGTTAGCTGCCTTTCGTTTACGATGGACAATGAAGCGTTAGCGATGGCAGCTTGTCTAATCACCCAGGTTAAGATAATTGGAGCACCATGGCCACTCCGATATATCTGAAGGCGACTGTAGATACTACAGTCAACCGGAATAGTTGAACAGGCGAAATGTTCAAAATTATAGTCTGGTAACAAAAAAGTTGTGTACATGATTATGAATACTTCGCCTTGACTGTTTCTGGTCATTCCCGTTTGATATTAAGCAACTGCATCACAAAATCGAACAAAATAGGTATACTCGTATTCATTCAATTTAATAGAAGAAATGGTAACGTCCATTTACGTTTCGAACGCGAACTGTGCCAACGGTTTTTGATTGCTCTCGAACTTGAGTGATATATATTTATATAATATAAAATTATATTTTGGGAGTATTTCCCGTTAGGAAGAATCATTTACGGGTTAGCGGGTACGGAGGGACCTTAATGTAAGTATACGTGTCCGGATGGGATTGTTACGTCGTTGTATTGTACTGGGCATGTTTCTGATTTGCCCTCATTTGTCATAAGATCTTTCAACTTCAATACAGAGTGTATGAAAAATAGCGGTAATTCGTAGATCCAGTGTCTTAGATTAGGAAAAATCGGTTGAAATAAATCCTTGTTTGGGTCGTCCATATAGGCCAACCGTCGCTCGACAGTCTCGAAACCCATACATAACTCTAAAACAGATATTTAAAAAAAAATCTCCTAATACTGACAGATTACCACTTTTTTACACTCTGTCATATGTGTACAAGTATTTTATTTCATACGTTTAAAAAAAAAACTCATTACGTCAAATTAAACGTTTTTGAAGTTTAATCATATGAAGTTTTTATGACAAAGAGAGGTGCGTACCCATCCTATTTTTTATAATTATGTATCTGCCTGCTGTCGCTTTGTTATGTCACAAATATTTTACTTGTACTGTGTATTCAACATAATTACGAGTACTTGGGTAGTCATTCCAATAACGTTTTTATACTGTGATTTTTTTATACATTTTACTTTTTATTATTTTTATACAAACTTTGCAATGCAAGCTTCCATTTTCTGTGATCTCTCATAAGGACATTTTGATAAAGTTAATTTATATATTTTAGCATGAAGCGTAAGAGTATTTTAAACTTTACATCTCTTTTTTTAATTTTATATTATTTTTGTAATATGTATATGATACGAGTAAGTGTTGACATTTCCGTAGTTATACTACGGTTTAGATATTTTTAGTTCATCTGAACTATTTCTCTGAACTTCAGTACCTACTGTATTATGGTTTGTACAGATATTAATGACCCATTGGTACTGCCCGGTCCTATCTTCCAGTTCATACATTTTAGTGCAAATACATTTGGACCAACCCAGCATAGTAAGTTAGTTTGTACGATGTTTAATGTTGTGTAATTATTGGCGAAATTATTTAGTAATAAGCTGTGTCAAATTGTATGAAATTGTAATTGTATCTGGTAATTGAATAACAATGGAAGAATTAATAAACGACGGAGGAGAGGCCGCTATACTTTCGCGTGGAATTCGCTCCCACATTGACGGTTATATAAATTTATATAACAACGTGTAACAAGACAGTTTACAATAGCACGTAATTATGCAAAAGGAAACCAACCCACATGATTTTTTCATTCTAATTAACACTTTAAATCACAAGAAACAAAGTCAATCTTTAAAATAACAGATTGGTGTGGATTGGTTCTCTTTTGCAGAACTACGTCCAATTTATAGTGTGTTGTAGTTCTAGTTACACCATGTTATTTAACATTTAACAACCAGTGTAAGACCATCTATCAGTTCAGTCACTTGCGTACAGTCTTACAGGGAGGGCCTGCAATATGGCTTCGGACATTTTCATAAATAAACAATTACATAAGCCTATGGTCTACACCTGTACAGTGAACCAATTGGAATCGCAGACCAGGAACTAAGTTAAAGTGACGCTATAACCTCCTTAGGCCCGACCATACAAGAGAAATTGTCGTTGAAATTTCTACCTAGTCAGCAAGAAAGAAAGTTGATTTAGTTTGTAGGAAATTGTCCGAGACAACAATTGCAGCTCTGTTCTAATTGAATTCTCCCGCGTTACTGACGGCGATTCGGACGTTATTAGGCTATTGCTGAATCTTCGGTCCACCAACGTCAGAAATCGTAAAATCTCATCTCTGTCGTTCCAATGAGCGCGTAACAAGTGTAATTGCCGCTTAAGCGAACTGTCTCAGTTCCATTTCGCTTAAGCGGCAATTACACTTTATCGTTCATTCGGCGAACGACGCAGTATAAACCCGGCATTATAGGATTATAGCACCCTGCCGACAATCAGCCAAAATAACGTGTCAATTTAATATTATCATTTCATAACCTGTATTTTTTTGATACATGAATATTTAAAGTAGATTATTAGTCCTCCATATTTCTAAAGGCCGTCTTCGCGAAAACTTAGTAACTAGCCATTAACATAATAACACGCATAATATTTTATATTTTAATTGTACGTAATATAAATTATTGCAAATCGGTGATTGTTGATACAAGGAGCTCTGTGCGTCGCCTGCAGTACCGTTGTGAAAGAAAGATAAATTAATAACGAATAAAAAAACATGGCACAATTTGACTAAAATCAACATAGTCCCGAGTCCCGTTTAATCCACGACATCCATCACGTTAGTGCTGCAATTTTTATGCAGTTATGAGATTGTCTATCCAGCAGAGAAATGCTATGTGGAAAGTGGATGCGTTTTATATTCACTAAACACGACTAGACAGTAGCACATGCAGCAGATCTATAGGTGACTAGTAGGTACATAATAAACGTATTCACATAGTGTAGCTCTGGTGGAAAAGCACTCTCACTAGTCAATTCGGTTACGTTTTTAATACAAACTTTTAAAGCGTAACAAAAAAGACAAAATATTAATATTTGGGGACATTTTTCTGTGTCTCTGAGTGTAAATAACCCAAAATCGGAAATTGATAAATCCACAAGACTGTAATACCAGTTTATGCCGTGTCTTTCTTCGCATCATTCTTTTGTGTATTCTTATAGTAATTAAGTAGATTTAAACGTCCACATATCTACTTATTGGGCTAGGACAGGCATACGGAGTCGTGACATTGATTAAATAATTTAAAAGCACACTAAAGTATTGGTAACTAATGTTAGTCTTGAAGATTTACCCAAATAGATATGATCCACATATTATTTTTCATAGTAAAGTGAACAACGCATGCACGACGCACAGAGCGCCTCTCGATGTTGTAGGCTAAGAGGTTATTTGTGGAGAGCGATTTACAAATGTGTTACATTACAATATGAGATAATAAATGCCGTTTTGGATATGTTGTCTTTTATTTTCACACACACATACATCACCATGAAGCCTATCTCAGTCCACTGCTGGATGTAGGCCTCTCCTATAACTATGCGTATGGATGGACGTATTAGGAGGTAAATGTCCAAAATCGTACGCTGCGCAAGCGAGTTGCCAATCGGAGTAGGTATTAGCGTGCCTATCAACTTAAGGCCTGTCAACGAATGGTCAGTGACCAGTGACAGTTTATTTCTTTTATTTTAACCTTTCAAACCTTTCAAACGCCTTCCCTCTCATCCGGTAGCCAACGCCGGTCCTTTGACTTTGTATGGGGATGTTACAAACTATGAGAGATACCGAAATCTGTTCATAGGAACCATGGCTGAAGTATTGAAAAATGAGACTTCATTGTTTAAAACAATGCATTTTATTAGTTTTAGATATAATGTTTCTTAGTAACATTTACTATTTAAGAGTTACACCCGATATCCAAAGAAAAATAACAAAGTTTTATTTTTCGTAAAGTCCAGGTTTGATTCCTGGGCCGAGTACATGTATTTTTGTAAGTGTATGAATCCGGTTTTTATTTTTGGGTATTTTTATTTATAATTGGGTGACCCAATAAAATATTTTAAAAATAAAAATAAAACCGCCTTCAAAAATTCGCCCGAACTAAAAAGTTAAAAATAATTTTGGTTCCTACTACTTAGGATTTCCTACCCAAACCTTTTACCCTATTCATTGAAATAAAACATTATGGCTAGGTACCCTACAGATTTCTTAGAAGTCGGTGCCAAGCCGAATACGTTCATAGGTATATATTAGATAGAGCTTTGTAACTTACTGTCACTCCGATTACGCTTTTATCAACAGAATGGTCTGCCTCAGTCATTTTCATGAAAGCATAACCGGAGTGACAGTAAGTTACAAAGCTCTATCAAATACATATAAGTACTCGCGAAGTGAACATATTTGGCTTGGCACCGACTTCTAAGAAATCTGTAGGGTACCTAGCCATAATGTTTTATTTCAATGAATAGGGTAAAAGGTTTAAAGGTTTGGGTAGGAAATCCTAAGTAGTAGGAACCAAAATTATTTTTAACTTTTTAGTTCGGGCGAATTTTTGAAGGCGGTTTTATTTTTATTTTTAAAATATTTTATTTTTTCCTTTTTAGTAGTGTAAATATAAAATCGTTATTCAGTATGCTCTAAATACTTATAATTAGAATGTACTGCACTGTAGTAGGCCATAAAACCTGAACTGGCGAACTTATATGAATACAACAACAATTTCAAAGGTAACAGACTTAGCATGCCAATATTATTTAAAGAATCACTAACCGCCAACCGACATGTCATAACTACTAAGAAAACACTTGAATAGATCTCGAAAATGTATGACATTTGTTATATACAAAGAATGATCCTCCAACCCCTAATCGTTAAGGAGTTATTCCTTTCATCATCAGCTCACCAACATGAGACTATGACCACCTAAAGGCAAATACTCGAATAGCCTCCAAAATATATGAAATATGTTATATTTAAAGAATTATCCCCCAACTCCTAATCTCCAAGGAGTTGTACCTTACATCATCAGCTCACCAACATAAAAGGATGACCACCTAAAGGCAAATACTCAAATAGCTTCCAAAATACACGAAATATGTTATACTTAAAGAACTATCCCCCAACTCCTAATTGCTAAAGAGTTGTACCTTCCATCATCAGATCACCAACTTAAGATGTTCATGACTAGATGCAAATACTTGATTAGTCTTCGAAAATAAATGAAAAATGTCATGTGTGCCTACAACATTTGAAGAGTTCCCTCGATTTCTCCAGGATCCCATCATCAGATCTGGATTCGGTGACAATGGGACCAACTAGAAGGTATACCCTTTCAAACAAAAAAAGAATATTTCAAATCGGTCCACGCGTCTTCGAGTAATCGGGGAACATACATAAAAAAAAAAAAAGATTTCGACGAATTGTAAACCTCCTCCTTTTTGAAGTCGGTTAAAAAGTGAAAATGCCCTTTTACTAAAATCGATGTCATGGTTCCTAAGACAATTTGGCCGTCCGCTATGGTTTCCAAAACCTCCATACCGACCCATTTGGATTGATCAGCCTGTATAGGTAGTTACTATAGTTAGTCGATCATTAAATTTGGTCTCCGTTGCCGTTGATACATAGAATCCCCTTTTTAAATGGTGGCAACGGCCTTTGGCACCTCTGTCTTTGCATATCCATAGGTTACGGTCGTTGCTTTACCATCGGGCGGTCGTTGTTTGTTTGCCACCGTTATCATATGAATTACACGCTCCGTTTACGAGAAAAAATGTTTTCGAGAGCGCGGAGCGACTAATAGCTATCTAACGTGAGATAAAACTTGAAACTATAGAGACTAGAGGCCCTACCGCGAACCAGGAACGAAGTGTTGCCTCCCTGACACACTCGGGCGCGGATCCAGGACTTCGTTGAGGGGGGGGGGGGGCACTGACCCATGATATGATAGTATTATATACTTGAAACAGCACCTGGGCATACATAAGTCCAGTGTCAGGAAGGGCAAGTGCCCCTATTGTTTCTGAAACTTATTTTTTTCTCATTTTCTCTAACTTTAATCAGTGAGTATATCGAGATGATAACTATTAGTGTAAGAATTTTAAACCGTGAAGACATTTTTCAGTGATGATGAAAAAAGTTTTTGGATAAACATGTCATTATCTCTTAAATTAAGCTGAATCCAGAAAAGTTCATATGACATTATAGTCTCAAAATGTGGTCAGGAAAACACGTTTCAAGTTTGTCAGGTTACTTACTATCCACCCTGTACTCGCCCACGTTGGGACCGAGGCGTACTACCGCGAACTCTGAAATTCGCAAATTTCGAGGATTTATCTCTGTCACTCCTCTCAATTTGCGGATTTCGGAGTTCGTGGCACGGCCGCAGTGACTAATGACATAATAAAACGTCATCATCATCAGTCTATGATAGTCCACTGCTGGACGGAGTCCGGTGACAGGTCGACACTTTCCTAAATTCGCTACTATAGTTAATTTGCTACTTTCCCTGATTCGACACTTTAATCAATTCGCTACTTTCCCTATCTCGACACTTTCTTGAATTCGGCACATTACCTATTGGACAACCATCAATTTTGACATTTTGTAAATGTGTACAACAGTCCTGCTCTAAATTCTTGGGATATACATTTTCTCAAAATTTATGTACGATATTTTTGTTTATTTTTGAGTTATTTCTGTTTCCATTTTATTTTGTAGTGTCATCGAAGAAGAAATTGATCTCAAAATAATCACTGAAAACCGGTAGGTATGTTAGCGTTGCGCGTAATAACGTCCACTTACAAATTTCGTTCTTAACTAACCCGTTTGCTATTCTGAAGAAAATGCTGTTTATACATCCTCCCTTCAAAGTTTGAACCCATTGCCAGAGGTGGAACGTATATACTGTATATAGGCTTAAAATGATGATTATAAAAATTTGACAACATACATAGTAATAATACCAAGATCAAAAAGGAAAACTTTTAATAGATGGAAGTAAAAAGGTATACAATGTGTATTTTTTTAATATTACTGCTAACTTCAGCCAGACCAAGGTTTTAGTACTAAGAACCCATACAACAAGTAATTGTAAGTGTGGTCCTGAATACCAGAGCGTTATTAATTAGAAAAAAATATTAAGCAGCATTCTATCGCGTTTACCTATTTGACATCTCGAAGACGCGGAACTAATTGACAGTTCTTACGTCAAGTCAGCTAGCTAAGTGCCAAGTAATATAATTATTATTAGTACCAATTTAAAACGAAGACACCACGAGTATTTTTTGTCCCAGTTTTAGATTTTTATGCAGGGTTTTATAGATCTACGCACGACCATGTAAATGACGAATACCTAACAGTACGGGAGTAGAAAAAATATTTTTCACCTCACTACTCGTAAACACGCTGTTTGCCCTTTAATTTCAGAGCGCAAAACTGTGTTTTATCCTCAAGAGGTTAAAGTAAAGTTTTTTTTTAATCTTCTGGATAGACTAAAGCAAAAAGCCATACTGACGTTTGAACTGAACGGGTACGTTCGAAAATAAGATAGTTTCATACACATGAACGGTTCATAGTATATATTCGGCTTTTAACTAAAAATACGACGAATAAAATCTTATGAAAGAATGTTATTTATGAGCAAGGATCGGACAAACGCCCGTCATTTCGAAAAAATAACCCTGTTCCGTACAGTAGAGACTTCCTTATCTTATGATGTTAACATATTTTATTTTATAAGATATTTTTTAATAACATTATCACAAATGATCTGTTTAGGAGATCCCAACTCCTTCTTACTTGTATGGATTTACCCTGATTGTGAATTTACGACAAATAAACGACTTAGAATTTTTGATATTGAATTTTGATCTATGGAGTGTATAATTATCTTTTCACCACACTGCTCGTAAACACGCTGTTTGTCCTTCAATTTCAGAGCGCAAAACTGTGTTTTAATCTCTAGAGGTTAAAGTAATTTTTTTTTAATCTTCTGGGTAGACTAAAGCAATAACTTATACGGCCTGAGAGTGCAATAAGCTTTTTGACGTTTGGACTAGACAAATTATTGAGTTTTTGAACGTACTGTCTAGTAGACAGTACGTTCAAAAACTCAATAATTTCAAACAGATTCATACACATGAACCTTTCATAATATTATATTCAATATGCTAAAATCCAAATTTAATACAACATTTTGTTGTAAAAGGCTTTTAATTAAAAGTTCTAAAAATACGACAAATAAAAACAAAAGAAAAATAAAAGTCATATTTTAAAGACAAACGGGTCTTAATCGCGTAAACTTACGTTTAATTACGTTTAAAATATGAGTGATAATCGTGAAAGTTTAAATCAAAAATAAAAGTGTTGACACTATGCAAATTTCAGAACGCATCCGAATATTTTTTTCTTTTAAAATCTAAACGAGTTCGGTCGTGTTTTGCTTTCTTTCACTCTTAATTTTCATGTTTTCGGATAATTGCGAGATGCGAAAGTGGGATAATTCCGAATATCACAGAAAAATCGCCAATAACTACATGAGTCTCATTTTGGAATTATCCCGAATTTTTAAGCATTGCCACGCCAAGATAAATATTTGAGGTTATTGTTTTTATTATTTGTTGATTTGTTTATTTTTTGGAAGTTGATGACTTGCAAATAAATACCTTCTAATTTGTTATGTTTGAGTTTTATTTCGCATGTTTCCTCGCTTTAGTGTGGTGAAAAATGTTGTGTTTCACTCGGCAGCAAAGCTTGTTCAACTCTCGTGCCTTAAAACCCTCGCATCGCTCAAGATTCCATTTTATGAACCACGAGCGCAAGAGTTAAACAATCACTTTGCTCCCTAGTAAAACAACTAACTATTTTCGGTTACCGCGATAGTTATTCATGAAATAAAACGATATAAACGAATTATACCGCGTATATTAATTAACGTTGTAATGACGTTTCGAACAATTATGGTGTGCACAAGTATCTAAGAAATAGTTGGGATCTTCTAAATAGATACTTTGTGTTCGTATTATAAATAAAATATCTTAAATAAATACATAAATATCTTAAATTAATAAAATATGTTAACATCATAAGATAAGGAAGTCTCTACCATGCGGAACAGGGTTATGTTTTCAAAATGACGGGCGTTTGTCCGATCCTTGTTTATGAGAGTGAATTTCATTGAAATCTTCTTTGGTATTGTCAGCATCCACAACGATTGCCCAATTTTCTGGACCGGCATCAATATGATCACGACATATAGTACACCAAACGAAGGAAACTCAGAGGAAAAAACTCGTGTATAAGCGAATTTTAGCATAGTTCTAGGGAATGGTGTTTTAAACCACATACTAAAAGTACTGGTGGTTAGGGGTGGAGCTAACGGGGGGAGAGGGGTGTAAAGGTCCTCATTTTGAATTTTTCGTAAATAACTCGTAAACCGTGGCTTATAGCAAAAAACTTTCTAGTACATAAGTAATCTACATAAAATTTTCTACAAAAAAGATATCTGCATGTTTCCTCTGGCATCAATGTGTCATGAGATAAGAAAGCACGAAGATGGACACTAAAGAAATAAACACATTTGTTTAAGTAGGTACGGCACAAACAGAATGCTCGCGAGCATTCCAAAAGATTTTAATGCTCAATTCCTGATCATATTTAGAGTCTTTAATGTTATATAAAATTTCCTGGATTCGGCTTGGTTTTAGAGATAATCAACCTTTTTTTGAAATAAGTTTTTCGACGTAACTCGTCATAAAACTTCTTTTTGATTACAATGCTACCACAATGTGTTTTAATATTACCACACCTTTTGCCTGGCAATCAAAAAATGGGAATAACTTGACGAAATAACCAGTCCCTAAAAAAAATATTAAAATAAATAATTCTTACAAATTGTTGTTATGATAAAAAGTACTGGAAAGTCAAAAAGTATTCAAAAAGTCTATAATAAAAGAGAAAACAAATTTGGGACCATTGAATCCATTGAGCACATTCATTTTAAATTAGTTTTCGCTATCGTAAGTACAACCCGTCAAATGTGTCACTGTCATAGAAATCAATGATATTGATAATAAATTATATAAATAACCAAAAAGTTTTCTTTACTTTTGAAGGATGCATTAGACATGCATCCTTCATACTTACCCTATTACCCGTGGACCCACGGAAAGTTTCGTATTCAAATATTAAAATAATTATTGCACCAATAATTTAAATAATATAAGGCTTGTACCAATAATTTCACCTTTGTTCATAATTATATTTAAACCGTATAGGCCATATAAACCAATATTTGCTAAAATTGTACTTATTAACTTACCAGCCTTATACGTCATTTACACGGTTTATGGGTCAATGAAAATTATAAATGAAAAAATAATAATTTGTAAACAAAGTCCGACAATAATTTTTGCAATGACTGTACCTAAGTGTCAAAATTGATGGTTGTCCAATAGGTAATGTGCCGAATTCAAGAAAGTGTCGAGTTAGGGAAAGTAGCGAATTGATTAAAGTGTCGAATCAGGGAAAGTAGCAAATTAACTATAGTAGCGAATTTAGGAAAGGGCTTGTGCATAAATCACGCGAGGTCCTATAGGGGGCGAGGGGGTCCAAGAAAACATCACGAAAGATCACGTTAGGGGAGGGGGGTACAAGGAGACCTCACGTGTATTTTTCTACGATGAACAAACTAAGAAATATTGTGAATTTCGGCTAGCGAACGTGAAAAGTTGAATGAGAAAAATACACGTGAGAATGCTAAGGGGGGGGGGCGTGTAGCCAAGAAACTCACCAAACATCACCAGGGGGGAGGGGGGGTCAAAAAGTAGCCAAAAAAACCTCGCATGATTTATGCATGAGCCCAAAGTGTCGACCTGTCACCGGACTTGCCGATCGCAGTAATGTGTCCACTATGATGATGCTGCTGCCTATCATCAATCTTTTATCAAATAATGTTCAGTGACACTTCAATCCCTTAGTCGACTTTTACGACACCCGCAGGAGGAGTTGGGGTGGTGACAAATGTATTCTTACTGCCGTCACCACACGGCCATAATAAAACAAGATATTTCAATTTAAATTTTAATAATATTTCTAGGATGAAAAGATACATGGCACTAACAACAAGATCAATCATATTCTCAGTAGTAGAGTAGGTAATATATAACTAAATGATATATTATGGTTCGATGGAAATAAAAGTCGACACATTAGTTTCAAGAAAAAAATCAACTGAAAACATCCAAGTTGCTTAAGCAGTTAAGCACTTAACTTAGACAGGTAACTTAAGTCATATTTTAAAGACAAACGGGTTTTAATCGCGTAAACTTACGTTTAATTATATCCTGACGTTTCGGGCATGACGTTACACCCGTGGTCGCAGGCAGACTGGCGAGAGAATGTATCAACACCTTCGAGCTGCGCGGGTTTTTCGAACTACCCGCACCTGATCTTGATTATTCACTTCTAGGCTAGGGTTGTCACTAGGTCTACACACAACACTCACAACATCCAAAGGCTTTAAAATGGATGTTTCACCACGCTTACATTTGCAAATCACGGGATTCCACGCGGACGAGATTCCTTGCCCCTCATTTTGATTAAAATTCCGATGTTTCTTAATTTCAATAGCTTCACGTACTTTTCGGCTATGGTGTATACGTTCGGTTGAGAGGACTTTCGGGTTATGGAGCTCAATCCAGTGGTTAGGTCCGGACTCCAACAAATGCTCGGCCACAGCAGACTTATTCGTTTGACGCTTTTTAACAGCCGTGATATGTTCCTTGACCCTTTCCGCTATGGTGCGTTTGGTTTCCCCAATATAGGAACTACCACAGCTACAATCAATCTTATAGACGCCTGGTGTGTGATAAGGTAAAACATCCTTAGGCGACCTTAGATGCCCCGCCACCTTTGATAACGGCATATAAACGGTTGGTATGGAATACTTATTCAAAAGCGTACCTATTTTGTCCGTTACACCCCTGACATAAGGCAAAAATGCTGGTCGCCTCGCAACTTCTGGATGTTTCTTCCTCGGTGTTCGTCTGGGTTGCCGTCTGTTCATTATGTAGCCATTTCTCTTCAGAACCTCCTGAACGTGCGATAACTCAATTTCCAGAAATTCAGGGTCACAAAGGTCATGTGCTCTGTTCTTTAGAGAATTAACCACAGACTGAAGCTGCCGGGGGTGGTGGTGAGACAGTGCGTTCAAATACCTGTCAGTGTGTGTGGGCTTCCTATAGACAGTGTGCGCCAAAGAACCATCATCTCGACCTATCACTTTCACGTCCAGAAAAGGCAAACTACGCTCCGATTCCAATTCATATGTGAATTTGACTTTAGTATGAATGGAATTGAGATACTGGAGTAATTGCTCAACTTCATGCTTGCCACCTCTCATAACGCAGAAGACATCATCGACATACCGCTTCCATAATTTCACTGCCCATGGTTGCAGATCTATGCTGGCCTCGAAATGCTCCATCCAGATATTTGCTAAAACCGGTGCCACAGGGCTACCCATAGCAACTCCGTCGATCTGGAGATAATGCCCCCCTCGATATAAAAGGTAGCTCCCTTCTAAACAATTCCGGAGCAAAACCATGACAGAACTCACTATCTCATTGTCAGCAAGCCTCTTACGAACTACTTCTAGACACTCTTTAACGGGAACATTGGTGAAAAGTGACTCAACATCGAAACTCACCATTAAGTCTCCTGGTTCCAACGTTATGTCCTTAAGAATGTCTATAAAGTGACGGGAATCCTTCACGAAAGACGACGTGTTTCCCACAAGCGGCTGCAACACCGATGCAACATGCTTTGCCAGATCATAAGTAGGTGAGGCGATTTGACTTACAATTGGTCGCAAAGGCACGTTTGGTTTGTGTACTTTCGGTAACCCGTACAATTTCGGTGGTTGCACTGTTTTAGGCTTGTACAAGCGGTTAAAGACGTCTTCCTGAAATAACACCTCATAGTCCCTGATGACAGCCCTAATCCGACGCGTAACTCTGGCAGTGGGATCATATGAGACAGACTTATAGACGCTAGAGTCACTCAATAAAACCTGAATCTTAGCGTCATAGTCTATTGAGTACATGACCACAGTGGCGTTCCCTTTGTCAGCCTTCAGAACCAGTATATTCTCATTCGCTTTCAAGTTCCTCAGGGCTGTTCGCTCATCTGCAGTAACATTACTCTTCGGTAGTGTAGCCTTTCGCAAAATAACCGCAACATCCTGTCTAAGAACCTCGGCATCGCTAGACGGAACCCTGTTACGCATTATTGCCTCCTCAACACTACAGATCGCGGTCTCATATGGAATCCGCTTGGGTGTCAAAGCGAAATTCAACCCTTTTTCAAGTATACTGACGGTCGCTTTTTCAATGACAGTGGTCGATAAATTAATCACCGTGGAGGTGACTTTATCACGACGATTTCCACCCGCAGTCTCGTTATTTCCATATCGATACAGCAACTTTTCGTATAAGTTTACGCGATTAAGACCCGTTTGTCTTTAAAATATGAGTGATAATCGTGAAAGTTTAAATCAATATAGGTAACTTAAGTATGCCTTAATTAAAATAAAATTAAATAAATGGTTTAAAAATCTCCTTAAACCACACTACACGAAAAGTACCCATCCAACCTGTCCTTGTTACCTACCTACATCCTACATTGTTACATTTAGGTCATTTCCCTAATAATCTCTGTACCAATAGTACTTGTTGGCCAAATCGTTCCATTCATTATTTGATCTCAGCACTGCTTCAATAAGATTAACTAATTTCAAATCAGGATATTCTGTTAGTAACTCTTGGACTACAGATCTCTTAAATGCACCGACCCCGAGTTGAATGTGATAACTATTATAAGCGTAGTTTCCTATGGGTTCAAAAGACACGCCTTTGCGTAATAGTTTCATAATCGGGTGCTCTTCACAAGGTCCCGGGGTAACTTCTATAATAGGACACATTTTAGTCTTGTACTTTTCTGCAATTTTCTTCAGCTCAGCATTTAACACACTGATCTGCTTTTCACTGAAAAAAGTTGGTGATAACTGAACCGTCTCTGGTGTCACATTGGGACTTTTAGATTCCTTAACGGTTGTTGCAGTAAATATACGTGCAGCAGAATTGTCGATACGTTCCTTCATTGCACTCATTTGAGTAATTATTAGCTTCAAGTCATTACTGATCTCACTGGTCAGAGAAATACCATCTGAAATATCATCATCATAAAGTAACATCCGAACCAAAACTTCCTTTTGATCTGCTTCAACTTCTCCCCCTCCAAGTTCAAATGACTTTTGAGTTGGTTTATTATTTTCCATATCTATTTCTGTTTGGAGTTCCAGTCCAGGTCAAACTATTAATCTGAAATGTAAGTAGAATAAGTAATATAGGTTTACCAAACTATGAAAATGATTGTATTTTTCGTGACAGTTCCACTTTTTCAAATCAGTTCTTCCTCGACATTTCCAAATAAAAACCTGTTGATTTTTGTAGCCAGGGTCGCGTTTTATAAAGTTACAATTTACAATTTCGCTGTTTGCCTCTCTAACGCACGCACATATTGGCTAGAAAGAGAGGCAAACAGCGAAATTGTAAATTGTAACTTTATAAAACGCGACCCAGGTCTATTTTATTTTAAACATCAGCACCAATTTTGCCTGATATATACCTTATATACCTATATTTTCCAAAACGAATTATTAACGTAATATAACTAAAATAGTTAACCTATTAACCGCCGGTTGCTCCGTTAAAATTATGTGTCTCTAGCGCCACACATACCGAAACCGTAGTGATGTAATCGCTGCTACGATATTTTATCATGTGGTATACTTTAAAAGATAACAAAATTGTGTATAATTTATAAAATGTAAATAAACGTCATAAGTTAATAAAATTAAAGTAAACAACATCAAACGGCATCCAATTTAGTAAATGAATACTACTATAACCTAAATTTAAAGCGAGACAATATTTAAACAAAATTTTGTTTTTGGAATCCCTATTGTTGGAAATATACGACTCCGGCGGTAGAGAAATAGGAAAATATTAAAGGGGATAGTGCTTGCAAACCGCGTCGTTTCCGGTAATCGATATTATTACCAATATTAATTTTAGTAAATGATAACAGTAAATTATATTTTGTAATGTCTGCTTGTACTCCATTATAAATTGTCATAGATATTTTAAACCCATACATATAAAAGATAAACTAAATACCTGCGGTTCATCTAATTCTAATTCATCATCTGTCTCAAATTCTTCAGTTTGTTCCTCACAGCCTTCCAAAATTCTTATTAATTCTTCAACGGTTGTCATTTTGCTAGTTACTGTGAGTATGTAATGAAGTGAATCCGATAATATAAGCACATATGAAAATGAAAATGAAAATACCCAGTAATAAATTTGTTATTAATCATAAGTACCCTCACTATTATCGAATTGTTCACGCTTATGACGTCATAAGCAGTTGGATAATTGCGACTATGGCGCTGGACACTTTAGATAACATTGAAAGTACTAGTGTTGTAGATACTAATCATCGTATAAAGTCGAACGTCAAATATATATATTGGCGTCTCCTCTGTTATTATAATAGGAGTAGGGTTTAGGGTCCAATGAATGAGACAATTACCAACTTCGTATTTGAGCAGTGGTTTATTCTTCACCAATTCGCGATATTAAAACATCAATCTTAAAATAACAAAGCGTATGAGACAACGTCTGCAACTGACCATTTCGATGACAAGAATGCCCCCACCGACCATCAGTCAGGTTACTTATAGGACTTAGAGGCTCCGGGCGGGTGCAGGTGGCGTGACGTCATAGTGGCGTGATCGCCTGATCGGGCAGGTCAGGTGCAGCTGTTGTTTTTGTACATTGATTACTATTGGATATTTTTCACATTTTAGATTCTACATGATGACGCCGCCGTCACGGCCATACTGACATACGCACGTCCTCGTGCGTGCAGCTTTACAACAAAGCATATCTAAATCGAGAGAATGACTTTAACGGTTCGATCATCCTGACTGATAAATTATCTTGGCTCGATATCAGAAATGATAAATCAGGTTAGCCTGGCCCGAACGTAGGGCTCTTCAGGACTAAAGATCCTTCTACATAACACTGGAGGAGTCACTTCTTCTTTACCTGCTAGTCCGGGCATTATTCTTTTTGCCCCTTTAGCGGAGTTATTGGTCCGGTGTCCTTCAATCAAAACGTATCTTTTCCTTGGCTAGACCGGACATTATTGTTTTTGTCCCTTTAGCGAAATGATTGGTCCGACCCGACATCTTTCAATCAACATACACTCATCTTTATTGGCTAGACCGGACACTAATACTTTGTCCCTTTAGCGTGCTTAAAACTGATTGGTCCGGCATAGCCCGTCAATCATATTTTTGTACTCCCTTTTTTTAGTTTTATTCTATTTTTTTTTTTCTTTTGGAAAGCTACTATCTCTCAACAATATGCTGTCATTATCAATAACATTTGGCAAATGGTTATAGTGACAAAACGAATCAAACTATTGTCAATGTGACACGCCCGCCGTCACGTCATCATGACTAGTTGACTATAATTTTCAATTTTTTTTTTTAATAACTCTTTTTTTTTATATCTAGTATAATGTTAATTCTAGACCGCTTACGTAACTTTTTGTTTTTACTTTTTTGTTATGTTGTTTTTTTTTTTATATTTACTTTTATGTTTCTATTTTTTTATCATTATTTTTTAAATCCACATTTCGCCCTCAGCGTGACCAGTTATTCTCCTTATACATGTTTATTGTAATAAGACATAAGTCAATGCTTTTTTTATAGACTATCTAGATTTTTTTTTGACATAGCAACGTAAACCAAATTCAAATATGACCTCAATTTTAAACCGGCAATTTACATCGAACAATAACCACTTTTTACGCTTTTGTCATTGCTCAGAAATTTGTTTTGAGTTGACCAAATGAAATATTTTATCGTTCTATTTTCATAATTCCTGCCACCTGTCTTAGCTATGTTGTAGCGGCTGCACTTTTAACACATTTCTTGTAGACACAAAATTCAATTTCAATTTTATTTCATTACCATTGCAAACATATGAAATAAACAACCAAAATATTTTTCTTCCAAATGTTCCACACACAGGCCATAGATTAAACACAAATTTTGATTTATTCGAATTGCATTTGGAATATTTTTTTGCCAAGCCGCGATTCTTCAAATTTTCTCGCGCTCACTTTACGCTCAATATTCCCAGAAAGTCAAGAAAATGTTTTTTTCGTATGGAACATGTACGTTGTATTTGCTGAACATCTCCACGACTCTCTGATATTTAGATTGTAAGTACCTAAGATTTTTTTTTTCTTTACTTTTGGGATGTTTTGAAACCAATAAAGGACTTTCATTTTTTTTTTAAGTTTTTTTTTTAACCCAGGTATTTTACTATGCACTAGATTACTAACTGACCAGATCAAAGAGTGAGGTAAGATAAGCAGCAATTTTGTTGACTTACTTCGATCGATTTCACTGCATAATATTCTTTGATGATATATGGTATGTGATAATTCTGACCATGTGAGCGTAATTTTAAGATAATATTGATTTCAGGGGCACAACGTTGGTCGCCAGTTCTTGTGTTTTTTTTTTTTTTACTTTTTTTTGCTGATGTGTTGGTATATTTCCTTTAAAACGATATTTAGTCACGATTGCAAGCTCGCCGTCAAGCGATAGATTCTAGAACTTCATCAAAGTAACACTAAAGTCGAATTACAGGACTAAAGTACATTCCTACAACGCCCTTAAAGGCTGCCACCCAAATTTGTTTCAAATTGTGACATCACGGTTGCCAATCAGTGATAAGTTTACTATGGGAGAACAAGAAAATTGCTATTTTAACTGGGAACTAATAACTTTAATATGAATGTTGTACAAGTTTTTTTTTTTTTAAACTACAGGGTGAACGGCGAATTTTTTTTGTAGATTTAACTACACTATGTCACAAAAATTAACACTAAGAATCAACACTATTGCACAGTAAAACCAGCGTAAATAATAAATTGAAAAAGGTCATGAGCTTATCCTGACCTAGAGGTCGTGTAAAATTATTCACCAGTAGACAGCATGTCTCAAACTCTATAATTTTCACAATTAATTAATTGCAATTCTCATTTACATTTGTGCAACGAAAATGACAACACTTCAACGCTCATTAGCAGTGAAATTCTGACGCCGTAACTTAATCACATTGTTATCGTGTTAAATTATTATTACTATTTGTCTATTATCATGTGCTGAAAACATGGAAATCCAAGAAATTGGCAGACGCTTTTTATTATATTCAAAGTCAATTAGTTAATCAAATTAAATATACTTTGATGCCGACCTGTGCCAAGTTATAGGCACACCTCATTTTAAAAATCAAAGTGTCCTCAATAAAGGCTGTTAGTTTTGATTTTTGCCTGTTGTCAACGTTTCTAGGTAAAGGATGTCAACGAATAAGTGCCGTTGATCAAGATTGCCAACAATAATGAGATCATGTTTTACGTACAATTTTGAGATGCTATGTGATATGTAGCACTCCAAACGAGGCTTTGAAAAAGAAAAATATCACCCAACTTTACGTACTTTAACTGAAATGGTATTTTTTATATTTTTGAAATTTAAAAAT
>JALPQI010017471.1:0-17936 GCA_025490895.1 Thaumatotibia leucotreta | reverse complement strand
ATAGCTGACAATTGCCAGTGGGAAAGTGGAACATCTAGCCAATTAAGTGATATGTATTGCAGTGAAGAAATTCTACTTACTTTAGCAGAAACACAATAAGGTTGGTAGTTACACAAATTCATATGGTCTTAAAACGTCTTTAAGAATGTATGCAATTTAGGTACAAGACATGTTATATAATAACAAATAAATATAATTATTATTTTAAACAAAGTGATTTACGAGAGATGAGCAGAACCCATTAGGTAGTAGTCTCACCAAGGCATAGCTAGCTAGTGACTATTACATTTTTCAAAAAAAAAATAATAAAATAAAACAGTAAAAGTGACGGATATGTTAGATTGATAGATAGATAGAATACTCTTTATTGCACACCTTAACAAAACAGAAAACATGGTTAAAACAGACGATTATACATAGGCCTCCCCCAAAGATTGCCACAATGACCGGTCCTGCGCCACCCGCATCCAGCGGACTCCTGCGACCTTCACCAGGTCATCGGTCCACCTTGTGGGGGGCCTACCCACGCTACGCCTTCCGGTACGTGGCCGCCACTCAAGAACCTTCCCGCCCCAATTATTTATAATACAAGAGGAAAAAGTTATTGTTTAACTGTCATGCCAATATTGAGACGTGAGCTAGCGAAAAACGCCAAAATTGAGCCACAAGCGTAGCAGAAACTGGAATCATGAGCATTGCGAAGATCTCAAGGCACGAGAGTTGAACAAATGTCGCCAAGTGTAATACAACTTTTTTCCCCTCACTATCGCGAGGAAATATACAAAAATACAAATCTCATGTAAATTAACTTAAAAAAATACATTTAAAACTCAATGTCGAAACGTATCGTGGACTAGAGTTATTCCTGGTACTTAAATAAAGCCAATGGCTTACAAAGTCACCAATAAGAATTGACCAATTTAACACGTGAGCTCCGATAACGCATATTTACTACGGTCATACAGATCCACTTATACTAGGCAGTAGTGGGCCATAGGAATTAGAGCATGGTCAAATTACTTTGCCTCACATGTGAATAAAATGCGTTTTTACCCACTCATATTAAAGAATAAAAGAGCGTTTTACGAGCTAGGTAGAGAAGGAAAATGCTTTATACTTTTGTTTCCATTTATTTGTTCATTTATCACAAATATTTATTGCTTGGTGTGGGTTGTATTCTATGTATTTTGGTATCAACAAATACCGTCGCTTATTACTCTTATTACGTATCCTACAGCACAAGTTTTAATTGAGCTTATCGTGGTACCCGGTCGATTCGTGTAATTTTAAAATGATCGTGTGTCCGGAATATATTAATTTAAATCATTTGTACGCGTATTTCTTAAATAGTTTGACAGGTGTGTTGCGACCATGTCCGTAAGTTAAAAGCTTTCAGTAAGTCCAATATTTTGATACTTATTTGTAAAGCTACTTTGACGAGCTGTATAGAATATAGAAAATTAGGTTTAGGTACGTCATATTACTCTCTGTACAAGTGTACATGTCTGTGACAACTCACAAAACTATATGAGAAATACCCTTAGGCCGGCCTAATGTAATCCCGGGATTACACCTGTGAGTTTATAGTAAGGAACTATACTAAGGAGTGAGAAGTGAATATTGCTATCTCATTCCTTAGTATAGCACCGTCCCTATAACTTACGTAACTTTACGCGATTAAGACCCGTTTGTCTTTAAAGTATGAGTGATCATCGTGAAAGTTTAAATCAATATAACTTACGTAAGAACTTACAGGTGTACGGCTGGCCTAAACAAATGAATACAACATGAATTTGACCAACACTGATTCGCAGCAGTTTGTGATGTACTAAAGAGTATATATGGCTGATCCTGCATATCGCCTGAATCACCCCGTAGAGTCACTGGAAAAGTGATGGGTCTAAATGAAAAAAGTTCCGAGGTATTTTCATAATCCTTGTTCATTATAAAAAGGTTGACGTTAAATTGAGACTTTATTGGCATGCCTTTAAGAAGAGGGAAATGTTAAGATAAGGCGAGAAATTCTACTTGTATACCTCTATTCGTAGCTGCTACGTTTTATCATAAATATTATAATAATTTATCAAGCGTTGAAAAGTGAAACATACTAAGGAACATGTTTCGCAATGCCACACAAACATTAAAATAATATCGTCGATGTGCTGCGTTATTCAGAACTATTCCTTTAAAATTGATAGCTTCAGTGGTTAAGGTTATTGGGATGTTCAGACATAAACAGACAGACAGAGTCGTACCTCAGGGTTACTTGTACGATTTGGTCCTTAACCCTAAAAAGACAAGAAAATTCTAATTTTAGATGTCTTACAATCATGGGCATAAATATGTATACACTTTTTTATTTTATGCCGTAATAATAAGGTGCAAAAGTGTATACATATTTTTGCCCTTGACTGTACATCAGAGAAAAAATACCGAGTTCACCAACGCCAGAAATGGGACTCAAAAATATAACACAAGACAATAAAACTTTATCTAAGAAATAGAAAC
The DNA here is from genome assembly GCA_025490895.1 of Thaumatotibia leucotreta. Taxonomy (NCBI): domain Eukaryota; kingdom Metazoa; phylum Arthropoda; class Insecta; order Lepidoptera; family Tortricidae; genus Thaumatotibia; species Thaumatotibia leucotreta. The sequence continues at coordinate 15,428 of JALPQI010017471.1, read as the reverse complement.
CTACCACCACCGTCCGCGGCTAGTACCCGTTCTAGCAGGGTGCAGGCCCGCAGTACAGCTTTGGCCGAGGGTGCTCCGGACGAGGACCGTCTTAATGGGTCGAAACATGTCGAGCAATTATCGGCTTAAATACGTGGGTAATCCGGTTTCATAATAATTTAAATAGAAACCTATCCATGTTGAGTATCCACATTATTTCATAGAGATTTCATTATCAGAGATCGGAAAAATGTGCGTCATTGTTCGCAATTACATGACTCTAAAGTTGATTGAATAATTAATCAAAAAATTACCTATTTGACACCGGTAACAATGAAACCCTTTTTAAATAGCCACCTTAAAGCTTCAAAATCAAATTTTAAGCAATTATTTGTTTTATTATGAATTTAATCAACTTTGGAGTCATGTCCATATACTCCATATTATTGCGAACAATGACTCAATATCACATTTTCATATAACTGTTCCAGTAATTTATGAAGGTTATACGCAATACATTGTGCTTGTCTGAGATTTCATACAAAACATGGGCCTGTAATAACCGATATTCAAATAAAATCTCATCACATCGTATTTTTACAGGACCTTGTTGACAAAAATCAAATAACAAGCAAAAATCTGTATTTTTCTAACTCAAACATCAGCTTTAGCCTAGCGACAGCAACCTACCCTAGGATTCAAATAAAAGAGATTTGTTATTATAATAGACCCTTGCTGGGGTGAATAACCTTTTGCCTTGTAAAAAAATACATGTGGAATATACGGTATTATTTTAATATTGGCATTTCGCACGCAATTACTTTTCAGCGAGAAAATAATGAGCACAGTCTACAATTACAATGTAAAATAACACCTTTTAATTACGTGTAGGTAAATAGGCGAGGTGATTTTAGTGTTCATAAAATGTATTATAACTGTAATGTTTGGGTTAACACAGTTTGTACAATATATTTAACGTACCCGGAGTTTTGATATTTGCACCTTATCTTATGAAGATTTCAAGGGCGCTCAGAATTAGATATTTTTTGAAATTTAAATTTATTTACGGAATTTTTTTTACAGATCTACAAGTAGCTTTTTGCATTTTCGAAATTAATACATTGACTATCGAATAGAAAATCGTTTTCTAAAATTTAATAGCTGAGAGATGGTGGTTTTTAGGTTTCTGTAGTTTACTAGAAACCCTTATACTTTCGCCCTGTTTGAAATAGGTATTATTATTGTTTTGTTACTTTGACGGCAGCAAACAATCATAGAATTGAAAACTGAGATTAATAAAGTTATTAAGTTAATAAAGTTTCATAGTTATAATCTGAGAAGTTCAAGAAGATCTGCTGGGAGACCACCGACAAGATGGTCCGACGACATCAGCCGAACCGCAACAAAGCAATGGATGCGACTAGCACAGGACTGAGGAATGTGGCGTAATAAAGAAGAGGCCTATACCCAGCAGTGGGTGGACACGGGCTGAATAGAGTTATAACCTCAAAATGCCCGAGCGATGATGATGACGACTATTTTTAGCCGAGGCCAGAGAGAGATATTTTTAAAGCGAGAGAGTGAGAATGTCGTAAACAGTTGAATCAGTTCCACATATAACTTCCTACCAACTTATTTATACTTTAGATTAATATAAATTGTATATTTTTTAAATATTTACATCAAGTAAAACAAGGCCAGCATAGTTTTTGTGGCTTAATTCTACGATAGAAACGGGATAGTTGTATTTAAAAAAAAAATTTTTTTTTTCGGATTTTTTTTATTTTAAATATTCTATATATCTATTCAGCCCGTGTCCACCCACTGCTGAGTATAGGCCTCTTCTTTATTATGCCACTTTCCTCGGTCCTGTGCTAGTCGCATCCACTGCTTTGTTGCGGTTCGGCAGATGTCGTCGGACCATCTTGTCGGTGGTCTCCCAGCAGATCTTCTTGACCACCCTGGCCACCATTCAGTAACCTGCTTCGTCCACCGCCCATCGCTACTTCTCGCCAAGTGTCCTGCCCATCTCCACTTCAGCTGTGTGATTCGTTTACCGACGTCAGATACTTTCGTACGGCGCCGGATTTCACTGCTTGGAACACGATCAACAAGGGAGATGCCTAACATGGCTCGCTCCATGGCCCTTTGTATCACGTTAATTTTGTATAGAACTCTCAATTTAATTATTAAGTCATATTATTCGTCTTGAAGTGTAGGTTTCTGTTTTACAATAAAAACAAAAAGCTTCTTCGGACACGACGATTTGTTCTCGGTTCTTTTTCAGTATGTCATGCAGTACGACTGTATGTGTACAAGCCACATTTAATGTCTCAGAGTATACCAGGCCACAGACATTGACAAATTCTATTACATTCATTTGGAAAAAGTCGGCTGCTAATGTAAGTCAGTGAATTATCACCCTTTTTATTGCTTGAGAAAGAAAAATCACGTGTTAATGTAATGGAATTTGGGGACATTATTGATAATGTTGTAAATGAAAGAAACTTAACTGCATAAAAAATTTCATCACACTTGCTGTCTAAGCGCGCCATTGCTTGCATGCATAGCGGAAGTAATAGAAAAGTGAAATTCCCTATAGGGAGTAATAGAAATGTTAGTACGTCATTTAATAATATGTGTGATGAAAAACATTGTATGCATCACGGTCGGTGAGCAGAATACTAAATCGAGTCATTAAAAGCCCTCCGCCTACGGTGTCGGGCTTATAACACTCTCGTTAGTAATACCTTACTTACCTCCCTAGATGCACAATGTACTAATATTCAGTGTTAGCGGTAATATTATATATTACAGCACAGTCAAGAGGCCTAGTCAAAATGCCATTCTTTAATCGTTTACGATTAGCGATAATTAATAAATATACGAGAATGACAGATACGGACGAAAAGTTATGTGACCAAAATTTCCATACATTATTAAGGTCACGTGATTTATCATAGTGGACACATTACTGCGATCGCCAATCCGCTTGCCCAGCGTGGCGATTATGGGTATTTATTTTCCTAATACGCATAGTTAATAGGAGAGGCCTACATCCAGCAGTGGACTATCATAGGCTGATGATGATGATGATGTTGATGATTTATGTCTTATCGTATACGATTGCGCCGTTTATTTTTAAAGCCCAAAATCTACGTACTACACTGCTCCGTCTAGCCGCTTGTTGCCGAGTATCGCGTGCGTCACTCCCGAGTATATTTACATAAGTCGCTCTCACTTTAGCACGTCATAGCACCCGGGTTTCAGCAGACTTAGCCAAGATGCCAATCTGCAATCGTATACATCATCATCAGCCAATTGACGTCCACTGCTGGACATAGGCCTCCCCCAGAGAGTTCCACAAAGATCGGTCGTGAGCTGTCCGCATCCATTGGACACCCGCAACCTTTACCAGGTCGTCGCTCCATCTTGTGGGGGGCCTACCCACGCTGCGCCTTCCAGTACGTGGCCGCCACTCGATAACCTTCCCGCCCCAACGGCCTCATAAGAAGGCTCAAAGTCACCCAAAAGGCAATGGAGAGCGCTATGCTAGGGGTCTCTCTGCGAGATCGGATTAAAAATAAGACCATCGCAGCAGAACCAAAGTAACCGAAATAGCTCTCCGAATCGCTAAACTGAAGTGGCAGTGGGCGGGGTACATTGCGCAATGAACCGATGGCCGTTGGGGCGGGAAGGCTGATGATGTGTGATTATAAATACGATGTGTGTAAATAGCCATTTGAAATACCTAACTATCCTACGCGCTACGTCTAATATTTCTGTGTCGACGATGCAAGATAACGAGTTCTACATAATGTCCATTGTGAAAAAACACAAAAGCTCTTTGAATGAAAATATAGCAGTTAGCTTTATACCTTCATGTGCCTTATGTACTTTATTGTTGTAAAACCCATCAAGTAATTGAAAAGATCAGAAGCCTCAGAAAACATGATCAAGTTCTCGTCTTCGCTAAAAGGATTATTATTTTGATATTAACAAGAAACCATAGGGAAAATTTAACAGAGAAATATTATTTTCAAATCTGTTTTTGTATTATGATACGATTATTTTTCAGTAGACGCATATTATTTAATTTCGTGATTTTAACACGAGCAAATATTTTGTTTACGTTTCCTTTTTTTATTGTATCAGTAAATATAAGATAGGTATTAAAAAATAAAACTTGAGCATGCCAAAAAAAGTTACTAAAATGAAGACGCTGATTCTGTTATGTAATCAAAGAAAAATATTGTTTGCGTTTAGATACCTGTATAAAGGTACTCTCAAATATAAAGTCTCGTTTGATAAATAGTTAAAGTCTAAGACTTGATGATGCCTATAATAATCCGAGCCGTTGTCACGTAACTGCCTCCTTGCCTATTAGAATGTGCGAAAATTATCTCGACTGTTGCAGTGTAGAACTTACCTGCATCCTTACCATGAGTAGTGTACCATTAATTGGCAAGTATTTACTCGATACGTAAAGTAGTCCGTCACGCTCGATGCTAATCTATTGGAGCGAGTGCGATGGACTGTTTTTGATATTCCCTTGTATGTGGTCTGTCAAAAATGTACTGATGTAAATTAAACCATGAAAACAAAATTCTAATTTCCATTTACATTGATGACTACGGCTACACACACGAGCTTCGAAATTCGAAAATATCACCCAAAATATTTGATGATGGGCAGCAGCGTCATCATAGTGGACACATTACTGCGATCGCCAATCCGCTTACCCAGTGCGGCGATTATGGGCATTTACCTCCTAATGCGTCTATACGCATAGTTAATAGGAGAGGCCTACATCCAGCAGTGGACTATCATAGGCTGATGATTATGATGATGATGACCCAAAATATATGTATCTATTACTCGAAGAATGCAACGAAGACAGATGGATGCTCGATATTATGATTTTTGAAGTTCACGGTAGGCGAATTAAAGTTTCGTGGGACATAATGAAATAACTATAAATATGGGTAATTAAACGGTTAAACTCGCGTGTATTTAGTGGCGTGGCGTGAACGCGGGCTCAGTAGTGTTATTCACTAAGGGAACCGCCTTGCTAACAGCGCTGTGTCAGCGCTGCGGCAGCGTCGAGCCTAAAAATTGTATTCACTAATGCACTTTAAACGACACTAGCGCTCGGCGACGAATGCGGCGTGAGCTGGAACTACACTGCGTCGAGAGTTACCGCCAACAGTTCGACGACGAGCTGTTCTACGTTAGTGAATACCGTTTTTCGCAGCGCTGCGCTCTGCGTCGACGTGAAGGCTGTCTAGTCGTCGAGCTCGTTGACGAACGCAGCGTCGAATGTGTGAATAACAGAATAGCATAGCAGTGCTTGACAATGGAAGGCTCTCCGAAGCATGTCACGCGTAGTGACTAAATACACGTGAATTTAACCGTTTAATTATAAATATGTATAGTTCACGGTAGACCTTCCACTCATGGTAAAGGCGCCGCGCCATCTTTGACGTGCAACTATTGCATTTTTGTTCAGTGACTAAAAGCGATGAATCCTAGCGTTGCAAAATAACGAACATATTTCAGTCGGCTACCGGAAAAACTAGAACACTTTCTTTCAGTACATCGTTAGTATTTTTAACAGTAGTGAATTGTTCATTCAGTAATAAAACGAACCGTTTTTATGGCTCTGCAGCTAACAAACGTTGTGTTCGATAGGGCCTAATTTACGAGACATGCAGAGAAGCGCGCGTAATTCTTATTGGATTGATACTTCAGTACATTACGATGGAATTGTGAAAAAAAGTTCTAAACGAGTGGCGATAAATTAAACGACCGATACCTTGTATTAAATCGACACGAGTTAGGAATTTCCTTTTTGTTACGTGTCGATTTGACAAAAAAAGCACTATTTTCATTTGTTTTTTACAAATTGTTGGACTAATTGTCGTTACAAAGCTGACATCGAAGTAATTTTTTTGTGAGAGTTAAGCTAATTGGGAGTGGGAAAGAGTGTGAAAAATGATTAGCCCATCGGAATTAAGTTTCAGCCTCCGGATCTATTTGAACTATTTCATAGAAACTTCAACCTGAGCTGAGTATTGTGTTTTTTTTTTAATGTTTTACTGTTTATTTGGTCACAATAGTAGAGGTCCAAATGGAAAAAATTGTGCGCTGTGAGTTACAGTTTTGTAATTTTTACCAGAGCTAGAGGGTGTAAAAATAAAAATTTTTAGATGTGGAGGGAAAACCAATTCCCCCTCTGAACTAGGGGGGAGGGGGGTGAATGTGCGAACGGAAGGGTTATGTTTAAAAATTTTTCGTCTAATATTTAGTACTACTATTCATTGTTTGGTATCATTTTCATATAAAACAGACACAGAGAATTCATTTTTTATAATAAAAATGAGGATTTTCATGTATAAAAAAATAATTATTGGTATAAAGGTAAAATAATCACCGTTTTTATTTTGTTTGTTGCGTTATATAAGTATTACCAAATAGAAATATGAAAATAAAAAAAATACTACAAGATAGCATATTTATTGTAGTTTTTAAAAATATATACTTTTTGGAACTTTCTATGCAAAAATAAGTTGTAAAAAAATTGCACCTGTCGCGTACCTCGAATAAAAAAGGGACGTTGCTTTGACTTATTGTTGACAGTACGTTTCTACTGCGGGAATTTAACGATTTTGCGTAAAGAAAATACTCCATAATGTCTGTTAGGGTAAATTGCATCAACCTGGGTTAACCAAGCAACCCGGGTTAAACGTTTATTTCACACGGAATTTGATTAATTGATAAATTTCTTATAAAGTATGTGACTGACCCGGCACTATACAGAGGATATCTGAGACATCAGCCTATATGATATTAGAATGGCTCTTGAACAGCTCAAAAGTAACAGGGCGTCTGGGGAAGACGGAATTATAGCTGAACATCTGAAGCCAGGTGGTAAATCAATCCTTATGGCCCTTCAGAAGTTGTTCAACTCCGGAAGAGAGAACGCCTTAGGCATGGAACAGAAGAGTCCCTTAGGCATAAAACAGAAGAGTGGTGGTACTGTTCTTGAAAAAAGATGACAACGCCTTATTGAAGAACTATCGATCCATCTCACTTCCGAGCCATATTTATAAGATGTTTTCAAGAGTCATTTCGAATCGTCTTGCACGCAGGCTTGATGACTTCCAGCCTGCCAAACAAGCCGGTTTCCGAATTGGCGTTTCGTAAATGTTATACAGAAGACCGAGGAATAGGTATAACCTGCCCCTCTGTTTAGCGTTTAGCGTTTGTGGACTACGATAAGGAGGGTTTCCATGACGTACTAAATTACTAATGCGGTTTAATTTAGGTCGAGAGAAAGGGACAAGGCTATACGAGTCGTGTATCACTGCCCCTTTCCGAGAACCTAAACTGAATCGCATTAGTACGTCATGGTAACCCCAACGCCTTCGATTTGATCGAAACTCTGGGCAGTACTACAGTCTCTTTAACGGTACCAAGTAGACTACCGCTATGTCGAAATGTTGAGATGTTTGTACGAAAGCGCCACTATGTCAATCCGACTCCAACACCAGAGCTTGAAGCATATTATACTGCAGCGGGGAGTCAGGCAAGGAGGTGTCACCTCCCCTAATCTGTTTACCGCTGCACTGGAAGATGTCTTTAAGACTGGACTGGAGAAGGTGAATATCAACATAAACAGCGAGTACCTCATGATACGGTGGTCTTGGCTGAGGCCTTGGAAGATTTCAGTACGATGCTCGCTGACGTCAGTAGCGCCTTCGAGCGAGTTCGTCTTAGGATAAGACGAAAACTCCCGTTACAATCGGAGACTAAACTCGAAGATGTAGACGACTATAATACACCTAGGACAAACTACCCAGTTAGGTATAGGTCCAACTTTGAATAAGAGGTCAATCATCGAATCCGACTAGGTTGGGCAGCGTTTGGGAAGCTACGACACATCTTTTCGTCCAATATTCCGCAGTTCTTGAAGACAAAAGTATTTGATCAGTGTGGCAACACACACTGATCAAAGATTTAAAAGAGTGATGACATACGGTACTGAAACGTTGTCGCTTAGAATGGGCCTCATAAGAAAGCTTAAAGTCACCCACAGGGCAATGGAGAGGGCTATGGTGGGAGTCTCTCTGCGAGGTCGTATTAGAAATGAGATGATCCGCAGCAGAACCAAAGTATAGCTCCATAGCTCTCCGAATCACTAAATTAAAGTGGCCGTGGGCGGGGCACATTGCACGTAGAACCGATGGCCAATGCGGCGGCCTCGCAGGTGGAAGGCACAGCGTGAGTAGGTCCCCCACAAGGTGGACACTGAAGGTCTCAGGAGTCCGCTGGATGCGAGTGAAATTGATTGTCGAATCCCATATGTTATAAACTTTTAACGTGGGTGAACTGGGTTAATTGTTTAGTCCCGGTTAGTGAAAATTACGTTTATCGTCTTTGGTAATGAGATCATTACCTAATAACACTTGTAAAAATGATTAGGTACCCATTCCGATTCATATGATCAGATACTATATATCATACATGTGATCAGATAGACCAGATATATAATATACACGCGGTATACAATAATCAATAAAATCTAAAAATAGAATCTGAACAAATAAAATTCTTAACAATCTTAGGTTATTTAAAAAAAGAAGATCAGAAAATATTCAATTTACTTTCATATCAATAAATATTTACAATTGTAATAATGAACAATAATGTGCAAGTACAAAAATATGTACGAGTATAGGTAATCTATGAGCAGTTGCCGACACAAAAGTCTCTTTTTTGAGGTTACGTGGAGGTTTTTGTTGGAGGTACGCGTCAGGTAATTTTTTTTTCCAGTGAATTTTTGTATGAAAGACTACAATATGTGTATATTTTTAAAAACTGCAAGAAATATGCTATCTTACACTATTTTTTTAAATTAGATAAGTTTATTTTTTAATACTTATATGACGCTTAAATTAAAATAAAATTGGTAACTTTTTTACTTTTACTCCAAAAAATCTACATTTTTATATGAAATTGCTCATGTTTAAGATAAAAAATGGATTTTCCAGGTCCGTTTTACACGAAAATGATACCAAACAATGCATAGTACGCCTTATTAATTAGTAAAAAAAAATTAAACGCAACCCTTCCGCATGCACATTCACCCCCCTCCCCCCGCGCTCAGGGGGGGAATTGGTTTTCCCTCCACATCTAAAAACAACTATTTTGAGACCCTCTAGCTCTGGTTAAAATTACAAAACTGTAACTCGCAGCGCACAATTTTTCTCAACTTTGTATGGACCGTGACCCTTACTACAAACGGCACATGTTTCTTATAATTACAAGTATTAGTACATATTTCATAAACCAATACAGTTTACCTGGAAATAGATTTTCTAAAGTTACAGAGCCAAAATAGACGAAAAAAAGGTCGAAAATACTAACCATTTTTTAAAGGCCCATAAAAAATATAATAAACATAAGAGTGATAATCAAACATCAAACAAATGGCACCGTTTTGTAACTGTGCCCTCCAGAAAAACATATTTTTTAAAGAATGACACGCCCTAGTACTCATACTTACGAACCTCACAAGAGAAAAAAAAATGGCATCTTTGAGGGATAAGGACTCTTCAACAGGGGACAAGGGGCAGCTAATTGGTGGCAGCTTAGAATATTAAGTGCCTTCGAAATGTATTTTTGTTGTAAAAATGACCCACTTACATAATTTAGGCTATCAGCACCGATCAACATAACTTATCTGACAGATTTACTGTTTTATAGAAAATTTAGTTTAAGGTACGTTGGGATAAGATGAAACCAGTTACTTAAATGGGGTAAGACAAAATGCTACTCTTTCTTTCTACCGGACGGACCTTCTAAGGACGACTTTCTATCTTTCCCCAATCAGAAAAGTGTTTCATCTTACCCTAACGCACCTTAGTGTGTAATATCAATATCATTGTCATCACACTTGCTGTTTAAGAGCGCCATTGCTTGCATGCGTAGCGAGCGGGAGTAATAGAAAAGTAACATTTCCTAGAGAGTAATAGAAATTTAATGTCAGTACATCATTTTAAAATATTTTGTCTTAAAACTTAATTTTTTGTCGGTGAGTGATGAAAAACATTGTCATGCATCACGGTCGGTAAGCGGAATACTAACTCGAGTCATTAAAAGCCTACGACGTCGGGCTTCTAACACTCTCGTTAGTAATTCCGTACTTACCTCCCTTGATGCACAATGTACTATTGTAAGAAATATTGTTACCCCCTTATTCATAATCATAAACGTCTGTTAACTTAACAAGCCGCTAATAATTGTTTGTCCCTTTCGGTCTTAACAATGTGTCCATAAGAGCAAAAGGGACAAACAATTATTAGCGGCTTCTTAAGTTAGCAGACGTTTATGAATAAGGGGGTTAGACTGTTTTTTGAAGGTAGTGTGTAAAATTAAAAAATAAGTGCCTTCACACCTGCCAGTGAGATTTAGAGCAGCAGAATAAGTCTTTTTAGGGCATTTTTTAAGAAATAAGTTCAAGTTTCAGAAGAAGTAGTTTAAAATAATTATTGTAGGAGGGTAGGACGCAGCGTAGGACGTCCACCCACAAGATGGACAGACGACCTTATGAAGGTCGCCGGGCCACGCTGGATGTAGGTCGCATCTAACCGGTACATGTGGAGGTCCAGAGGGGAGGCCTATGTTCAGCAGTGGACGTCTTATGGCTGAGATGATGATGATGAAGATTGTAGGATCTAGTAGGTAGCGTACAAACGTATGTTGAAAAAATTCGACCCTTCTGAAACTACCAGAAATCTACCTAAGGGACCTATTCTGAATCTTAAAACCTCACAGGCAACGCGAATGCACTTATATTTTGGCCATATTATATTTGTATATACAAAAAGAAGAAACTGACTGACATATCAACACAAAGCCTAAACCTTTGGTCCAAGAGACCTCAAACTTGGCACGTAGGTACACTATTATGTATGTAAGTAGATATCTATATAAATATTAAATGTCAAACATAAAAGCAAAAATATCCCACTTCCATTTTTTATGACAATAAAGTAGTTCGAAGTCAAAATTCTGATACTCAAATATCATCATTGATTAACGCAAATAAATGCATTATAATTACGGTAAGTACATTAAGTAGTTTCAGACTGGTAGCTGTTTGTTTTACAAACACAGAAGGTTCTACATGTAAAAACTCATGTTCATAATTAATCTTGTCGAATTTTCCAGGTAATATATTCAAAAAATGTAAGTCATGAACCCGCTGATTTTATTACGCATACCATCTTTTATTAGCAGCTATAAATTTGGCCACATATTTTCGTAGCAATTTTCATTAACACCCATTAAACAGCAACGAGGAAAAATATTTATTAGACTCGTCGAAACATCAGATTTCACAACATGACCGGCCAAGTGGAAATACGTGAAAGTGTATGAACCCTCTGAGCAATTAAAGCCCATTCATCCTTAGTTATCTTATCTAGTAAACAACTTTCTAACCCAAAAGTATATGTTTTCTCTGTTTACCCATGAAGGATTCCGTACCATTATCAACAGTGGTCGGATATCCCGGTGCAACACCAGGGGATACCAAGTAGAAAAGTTAATATGGATATGACGTAAATTCCCGGGTTTAGTTTGAAAAAAAAAATATAGATCTGATAGGTATACTTAAAAAAGCAGGTCAAATTGCGAACATAAACGAAATCTTTGGGCGTTTTCACAAAACGTTGTTCAATACACTTTTTTTTAATTCGGACAAGTTTGAGCTTGTTCGACTCAGGATCACGAGCTCTTTTAATTCTGAAAGGTGAAAAAAACTGTCCCACAATTTTCGTAAATTTTTAATTTCTTCCATTACGCTATCGTCATACAAAGTCTTTAAAAACGATAGCGTAGGTAATGGAAAAAAAACATTTTTGGACACTTTTTTTCTCCTAGTAGGATTGAAAGAGCTCGTGATCCTAAGTCGAACAATCCCAAACTTGTCCGAATTTAAAAAAAAGTGTTTTGAAGAACGGTTTGTGAAAACGCCCCTTTACAAAAGTGTTGAATATTCTTCACCTTAATTTATTATATTAAAAGGAATCGATTGAAAATAGAGAATCTAGAGAAAATAATTATATGCTATTTTAACTTTATAGAACCTAGTAAGCCATAATTCTTTCATAAAATACATAATATATACTCTAATGTGTCTGCATAGGTGTGTCAAGTCTTCATGCTTAAAAATGTTTGATTTTATGTTACATACACGAGGATGTTTAATCCGTAACCTAACCAGGTATAATTTTTTCTAACTTAGTAATTGATGACCTCAGGAAGAACATGTACCATTCAGTGGTTATTGGATACAATTTTTCTTTAACTTTAAATTAATACAATTTTGAGGTATCTGCGGGAGACCTCACCTAAAATGTTTAATTTAGGCTGGGTATGGATATTGTTTTAATCCTAATCACGGATTAAAATAATCGTGTATTATAATTATGATATTTCTGTTTTTTTTACGTTCGCAATTTCTAGAAGTGGAACCTATTGTGCCTTAGTAAAAAGCTTCTATTTTTAAAACTAAACTCTTTTATTTAAGAATATTCATACCAAAAGGCTATTTGGTACTAAGATAAATATTAAACAAAATGTATAACCTATCTTTTAAAGTAATTGTCGAAATCGCATAATAATAAACGCTTGTATGTACAATTGTACATGCACTTATTTTGCGTTACAAAATATTACTAAACTTTACTGGATGTAATTTTGTGGAATCCCGTGGTACATCCATATTAGTATAATGTTTGAGGTCATTCACCCCTTGTTGCACCGGGATATCCGACCACTGATTATCAATTTTATCATAAAAAATTACAATTTAATCAACCTATCTCAAAAACTAAAAGAGATATCTAATTTAATTAAACCAAAAATAGTTGAAAGAAATTATTTACCTGCATTTCTTTTTTGTTTAATTTCATATTTTTAACCCTTATGTACATCGAAAAAAATTCTACCCCACTACATGTATGGAGGGCCCCCATCCTAATGTAGCAGTTCATAGGCCACATAAATTATCCTTACTAAATTTCATTGCTGTAGCGTTTATAGTTTTCGAGTAAATCGGCTGTGACAGGCGGACATAACGAATCTATAAGGGTATCGTTTTTGCCATTTTGGCTACGGAACCCTAAAAATACGTAGCCCGGGACAGGAACCCGATAATCTAAAGATCATGTTATCAAGTTTATTGGTCATTTTATCTAAAAACCTGTTGAATTGAAAGCAATTATTTTTTTAGCTGAGTAGGTATGCCTAATGAGGTCCATAAAATACATTTGGGCATGATGTAATGCAATGTTGTAACATGAAAAGAAATGTCTTGTCTATTGTTTAACATATTGTGTTTTTATCTGTTTCGGGTGCCTATGAAATAAAATAAAATAAATGTGACAATGTATTGTAAAATGTTGGACCATGTTTTAATAACATTAGGTATAACAAACTATTCTAGCCGTTTCGCTTAAAGTTCGAAAACTGTCCGTAACTTCGTTGTTCGATCCAAATGCAAATCTAAAACAAGTAACAAACGCAGTAGCTGGCGATTAGATAACACTAACAATAATTGTTGAAGCACTTGTTTTTATAAATGAAGTTACTCGTATAGGTATAAATTATATCTGATTAACTTTGTACCTAAAACCGATGTGTTTTTTCTGTTTTATTGCAATACATTGCTAAACACTGCATTTTAAATGTAAAATATTGAAGTTCCCATTAACTATCTTGTTCTTGAAAAAAAAGACGTCGATAACACGTATTATGAAAACTTTGGTAAAGTAAAAGTGTAGTGTCTGCATAAAATGTTATAAAAGTTGCACAGTATAAATATTTATGTCAAAAATAAACTCACCGGAACTGGCGTCATGCAGCAGCAGGTATCCAAACTTTCCACATAGCTTTATTTAGTTGCCCACTTTACGCACTTGCGTCCAACAATAACATCGTTCGAACTGATCTCGTATTATTCTAAACTACTTTCTTATCCAACAAAATATTTACGTAACTTTTTTAAACTTTTAAATCCACACAGTTAAAAGTCGTAACAAATTAAAACTGGCAGTTTAGAATTCCAAACGCAACCGCGATTCGAATAAAATGTTCCAAATTCAAATTCGTTCTGCGTTCAAAGTTTGCATGCCCGCGCATATACAGAGGCGGCCTCGCGGGCGAGTCACAGAGAATGGACTGGAGTTGAACGGTGGCGGCACGGGAATACGCGCATGGTCCGGGATAAGCCGAGACAAGAAAACCCGAAAGGCTTTCATTGTACGCCATTCTGTTGTGGCGTCACTGTACGCCGTTCTGTGGCGTGAAATAAGAACGCTTGATTGACTGATTTGTGCACATTCCGTTACATTGGATTTTTGGGGATATTGAAGGTGGAAAGAAGGATCCGAAAAAAGACAATATTGTACTCCGAATTATAAATGGCCGTTTGTAAGGATTTTTTCGAATAAAAAGGCTTTCTATGAAATGTTGCAAAAATCGGCTTTAAGAACACATTAACAGAGTTTTCTAACAATACTAATAAATATAGTTACGTAGTTTTATAAAATTCGTCTCTTATTATTCCTATGCAGCATGTAGGTACCTATTCATTCATGATAAATTATTAATTTACAATTTTACACTACCTATTTACAACGGGAACTGCTGAAGTTTCCGCTCGTTAAAGTAAGTAGTTGACTCTTGCGCAAGAAAGTTGGCAAGAGCTTGTTACAGAAAATTATTGTTGCCTACCTATCGAGAATAAAGAAAATAAAATGAAGGTTTTGTTTTGAAGTACCTACTGAAGCTAAATGTTACTGTCCGTTGCTACTTCGATAAAAATATTTTCATGTCCGTCTGCAAGAGACAAGCAAAAGAGCTGAGCTAAAGAGGATAAAAAGGAGCCAATTTAAGATATTAACAACGATTAAAAGATTAATCTAAACAAAAAATTAATCAAATAATCAGACTAGATTCTTCACATCGTCGATCCCTCAGTATCTACTCATAAAATGTAATAGAAGTTGTGAACAGACTGAACAAAAAATGAAAATCCAAATAATTTAAATTAATAAGTTCAACCTCATCATATCATCATCATCATCATATCAACAGAAAGACGTCCACTGCTGAACATGAGGGCTCGTCATATAAAGGTGCGGTTAAACTAAAAGAGCATTCGCTGTTCTAACCTCCCACTCTACGAAATTCGATCGGTACACAAAACGTGATTGGTTAATTTCTTAGAACGGGCGCTAGAACAGCGAATGCTCTTTTAGTTTAACCGCACCTTAAGGTTATTACAATGAGTTAAGTCCATATAATACTACGTATTTGAAGTAACAAGCTTTTGTAATTAGGCCTCAGGCCCAAATCTGTAAGTGGAGGCCTATAAC
>JALPQI010017470.1:0-21787 GCA_025490895.1 Thaumatotibia leucotreta | reverse complement strand
GAGGCAATCTTGTTTACTATGACGTGACGGTTGCTGATTTGACTATACTCTACTCTTTTTACCCCCTCTATCAGTTTCCTGTTCATGCCACCAGAGTAGGGCGTGCCCGTTCCCTCGTCATTGGTGTCTCGTTTACCGAGACGTACGGTTCAGTCACAAATTCATGGAATTTGTAAGTGAAATATATTTTCAAGTCTTAACGGTTTTACCGTTCGAATATAAAAATTTGTTATTAATCTTATTTTATTTTGCAGAGTTTTTGCAAAATGACGATGACGGACACATCTAGTGCATCAAGCACTAGCTCATCGTCCGATTCAAGAGACTATACCTACTCCGGCATGGGAGCCGAAGGCGACGTAACGATGCCATAGAACAAAACAGGTTAGCGGTATCCAGAATCTGTATTAGTGACATGTTGCAATCCATGAGTAATGTACCTTTCTCAGTCAAATGGGAAAATGAATTAGAGGGCAACGTGAGCGGCGAGATATATATAAGGCTAAAGAAATTTGAACCCACTGTTCTTAAAGAAAATGGTTTGACACTAAAGTTGCGTTTAACGATGTTTTAGAAGAACCATCCGTTCCAAAATACTCGCCCGCTCATGTTGACCTTATAATCTCTGTTCAACATTTTGACTCCGAAAACTGGACAAGCGTCCGAGATTCAGAGGTACATAAGCTTTGCTGCTCCCAACCGGCCTTTGTAGGCCTCGAGACAAATAACTAATTAAAGAATTTATGTTTTTGACGCATTAATAGCATGGTCTCGTACTGCTGATGAGCTGTCTCTTCAGGCGTTAAAAAAAAAAATAAAATCAGATTTTTTTATGGAGGGTATTTTTTATAAGATCCCTAATGATGTTTTAACGACATACTGGTCTTAAAATAGGTACGAGTGATAATCGTGAGAGTTTAAATCAATATATCTGTAATGATTGCAACTAACATGTCGTCACCGCGCTGACCTTATCCGAGATTGTATCCCCCGCTGCCTAAGTGTCAAAGAGTCCATAAGAAAGATACCCCGAGCTCACATAACTTTTATTGGAAAAACGTGGTGGTATTTCCTAAACTTTTTGGCCGGTCTGACCGCCAACCCAAAATAAGCCTGCTGCGCAAGCAAGTGCTAATCTATGTCGTGATGCTCAAAAAAGGCCCACGCAGGGCATTTATGACCAGTCTAACTGCTTTATGAATATGCTTAGACCTTTCTTACAAAAATTTTGGCCGGTCTAACCGCCAACACAAAATAAGCCTGCTGCGCAAGCAAGTGCTAATGTGTATTAAGGCTCAAAAAGGGCCTATGCAGGTCATTTATGACCAGTCTAACTGCTTTATGAATACACCTAGACCTTTATTACAAATATTTTTCGGCCGGTCTGACCGCCAACCCAAAATAAGCCTGCTGCGCAAGCAAGTGCTAATCTATGTAGTAATGCTCAAAAAGAGCCAACACAGGGTATTTATGACCAATCTAACTGGTTTATGAATATGACTAGACTCGTCTTACAAAAACTTTTGGCCGGACTCACCGCCAAACTAAAATAAGCCTGCTGCGCAAGCATGTGCTAATCTGTGTAGTTATTCCTAAAAAGGGCCCACGCAGGGCCTTTATGACCAGTGTAACTGCTTCATGAATAGGCCTGGACCTTTCTTACAAAAACTTTGTCGCTGGTCTGAACGCCAACCCAAAATAAGCCTGCGGCGCAAGCAAGTGCTGATATGGGTAGTAATGCTCAAAAAGGGCCAACACAGGGTGTTTATGACGAGTCAAACTACTTTATGAATATGCCTCGACTTTTCTTAAAATTGCCTGCACATGGCAATTATAACTTTTTACCAATGGGCTGGCGTGATCCCTTTCGCCCATCCAGAACAATTGCAAATAGCCAAGGTCAAGGAAAGCCTCGCCAGCGTAGCGTGGGCCCGAGACCCCAAGGCCCCAATGCCTATAAAAACACTACCCGACTAGGTCAAAACTTCCCACGCAGGGATTTAATCAAAAGAGGAAATTCTGACTGCAACAGTTTTCGAGCGGGTCAGTTTTTTTTTTGGAAAGATGAGAATCATTAAATATTCAATCTCACTAATAAAATTGATAAAATCGTTTAGAAATTCGTTTTACCTAAGGCCCCCGTTAGCATTGCCAAATGCAGGAAACAATTTTGAGGCAGGCGTGCTAGAACCAGCATATATATTACACTCCCAGTTTATGTCACGCCGATATTCCTAATCCCAAAAAGCGACTGATCTTTACGTCCAAAATTCAAATCTTAATTCTATACTTACCGATCGTAAAGTTCAAGTTGGGGAAAATTCACCGAATTTCAGGGTTCATTCAGCCCTCAGATTTGCTAGTAAAATTAGATCTGTCAAACGCCTATTTCCATCTGCCTGTCGCAGCCAGCGAGTCTGAATTGGTTTCAAAGTCTGATTTTTAACAGCTGCCGATGACCTACTTGCCTTAAGGTCATTTCCGACCAATTGGGTTGCCCACATCTTTCGAGTTTTAGTTAATTTAGACGTTTTTCTCCTAGCAAATCAGAACCTCGGCCTTTATTACGAAAAGCCTTAAAAACGGTGCGAATTCTAGAACATTTGAGCTGGCAGGTTAATCATGTTAAGTCTATCCTTACCCCTCGGAGGGCCATACCTGGAAAATTGTTGGTATCCTCATTCCAACAAAAAGTACTTCCCATTAAAGAAATGCTTGGCCCTGAAAATAAATGCCGTTTTTGAAGCGAAAATCCGCTTGTACAAACGAAATTCGAAGCATTGTGGGCTCCCTAAACTTTGCCCGTTTTCCAGTACCCCGTGGCCATTTCAATCACAGAACCCTGTTAGCATTTGGTGCGAGTCTCCTTCACCAGTCCATAATATTGTCGATTCCCTATACGAGTATGTACTAATGGAAGCGCTGCTTGAACTACCATTGTGGATAAACAATGAAATAAATTGAATTGAAATGAATTGTGGATATAAAATGATGGGGGCAATAAGAAGATAGGACAAGAAGAGTCAAGTCTCCATTCAAATCAATGAGAAATGCTCGCGATCCTAAATGCCCTAAAATGTTGTTGCCATTATTTAGCAAACTCTTCCATCATAATACAAGTGACGACAAGTTGGTAGTTGCCTTCCTGAGGAACGAAGGGGGAACTCTGTCATCCTCCCTAATGAATCTAGGTTACAAGGTGTTTCATCTAGTAGACCAGTACAACATTAATTTTCTAATTCACTATCTCCCCGGTAAGTTCGATTGCGAAGCAGACCACCTGTCTCGCCTGCCTGTCGTTTCCGAGTGAAATCTCCTTCTCCTACCCATAATAACAGTGAAAATATTTTCGAAAGGGATAGCCCGGAAGTACACCTCGTGTCGGCAAGGGCGTATGAAGTGCCTAATTATGTATCACTGGACGCGGCAAATGGTCAAGCCCAGTTTCACAATGCATTCAGTCGAACGTGGCGTTACCAGATAGCTTGGATATTCCCATCACCGTTCTAAATACCTCAAGTTTTAGCACGCAATACAGCTGTAGGAATTTACTTGATCGTAGCCCCCCGGTGGCTGATAGTTTTTTGGGAGAACTGATCTCAAAAATCGAGCCCTTGCCCCACCATTCACAATACTTGCTCTAGATCAGGCCCTGATAGACACAGCCTCAGGTCATCCCCCGTCCCAAGCTCAGAAGTTGATCCTAGAAGCAGGAAAATGTGGGGATGGACAGAAAGCATAGAAAATTGGTCCCAACAACAAAAGAATTTTTTACTTTCTAACTGGCGAAAATCATCGTTAAAAACTTATAAACACCCTTAGTATAAGTGGTGCTTATGGTCGTGTGGTCGCTCGTGGTTGTTAATGTGAATACACCCTCAGCAGCCGATTTTGTTAGATAAATAATTGACCTGGATCAAAAAGTAAGCTTGTCCTATTCGACCATAAATTTAAGTGTACAAATCAGCGATTGCTACCTTAACAGACCCTAATTTGCAGGTCAACCTAGCGTCACATACGCTTGTAAAATATTCATGAAAGGCTATTTCCAATGAAACTCCAAAAGTAAACAACGTAAATACGTACCTATACGGGATACCGGTACCTTAGTAGAATTGCTTAAAAAGTGGTACTATCAATGAAAATAGCTTTTAGGAATGTTCAAAACCTGCCACTATCTTATTGTTGTTTGTTCAGGTCATAGGGTATATGACCTTAATTTACTATCTGTTAATAAAAACGATTGTATTGTATACATCAATAATATTTTGGCTAATTTCTGTGTCAAAAACTGATTGTGCCTCTTAAATTATTAACGTTTTTGTAAATGTTAATACTTAATCTTAATTTACTACATTCTGTTAAGTACATTAAAGGAGTACGTTGCAAGAATCTAATTTTAGTTATGTATAGTTTAGTTAAATGTGTAAAATTACCAATACCCAAACAGGGTTCATGTGAACTATTATTATACAATAAGACCTTGTGTAACACATAATTATATACAATAAATGAATTATGAATTAAATACAGTCAGGCTAGAATTTAACTCTAAATCAGGAAACCCTATTAATATATTGAATTAAAAACAGTTATTTGTTTGCATTTAACTCAAAACTTAAAATATATGGTTTTGGACCCTATATTATTTGGTATGGTGACATTTGTAAGTCTGACAATGACGCAGGCATCCAAGCTAGTCCGGGTAGCTAGTGCATCCTGCAGTAGCTTCGAAAAATTGGGTACAAATCCTTCCGTTGGATGAAATCTTAGCTCGCGATAACTGACTCTCACAAAACACTATTTCTAACGTTTGCTGTAGAGAAATTCGACAATCAGCACCCATCTTAGCTGTAACTGAATGTTTTACTCCCGTTGATTATTCAATTTGAAAAATAATTGTAAGAAGATCTTATGGATTAGGAGCAAAGGGTACCTAATCAGTAAAAAATAGATACATTTTTAATTGATTTATTTATAATACATTACAATACAACATAATTGAAAAATCAAATTTTACATTGGGTCATTTTGGACTTACCACCAGTTAATTATTACAAATGAGTTTGGTCTGTTCTGTTGTAGATACATAATTACATATATAACAATGTATTCAGGTTTAATACAAGCCTAGATTAAGTTGAAATAAGCTTATTTTTCAATATTATTGTATGCTAAAGTTGTTTTTCAATAAACAGTATTATTGTATATTACGTGTTTTAATCCATATATCATAATATAAAAGAACCTTTTTATTCTTATCACACACAAATATGACAGTAACTTTACCAGTTACCTAATTGTTTTCACATGATTCACATTGGTGTCTTGCCACCAGGCGATAACAGACAGGTCTCAAATATTAATGTAGGTTTCGAATAACGGTGCAGAAGCTTAATAGCAGTGTTTTACCCTACAATAAAACACATATTAAGCGAAACACCTTATTCGAAACCTACACTTTATAATCCTGCCTGGCGGTTAAAATGCAATGTTCCATTCTCACAGTTACTTTTCACTAACTCACCACAAATCTTAGCACTTGCACTTCACTTCACCTTTGTGTAAGTTTTTGTGACGGTGGTGTATCTATCTATTATATCACTGTTTTGGTGGAACATTGCAAAACGTGTAAATAAAACATTAAATTTGAGAACCAATGACGAGGGAACGGGCACGCCCTACTCTGGTGGCATGAACAGGAAACTGATAGAGGGGGTAAAAAGAGTAGAGTATAGTCAAATCAGCAACCGTCACGTCATAGTAAACAAGATTGCCTCTCTCAAATATTAATGTAGGTTTCGAATAAGGTGTTTCGCTTAATATGTGTTTTATTGTAGGGTAAAACACTGCTATTATAGCCGATCGTCAACCCGCTTGGCCAGCGTGGCGATTATGGGCATTATTATAGAAATGAAATGAAATGAAATAATTTTTATTTTGCTTGAAATATGGTACAAAAGTTGTTTAGACAATATTATAATAGGCAACACATATTTCACCATCATCGGGCATGCAAAAAGAATATCTTAGCCTACAACTAAAACTAAGTCTATATTATAGTCAAGGCCAACTTCAGTCAAAAGATGACATGTATTCCTCTACGGAGTAAAAAGCCTTTTGTACAAGCCAAGCTTTTAGTTTTGCTTTAAACATTCTCAAAGACAATAGTTTAATATCGTTATCTAGTTTATTATAGATCTTGATACTCATGCAAAAAGTGTTTCTGCTGTACAAAGCTGTTCTTTTGGAAGGTATTGCTAGCCTGTCAGGGTATCTTGTATTAAAATTACATACATCATTATACGTCTTGAAAACTTCTGGATGCATGAAGAGGGATGTGTCCAGCCGCGGACTAAAAAAGGCGGATGATTTATGATGATGATGATGAAATATTATCGTCATAATCATCCGCCTTTGAATTAATCATTGCTAGAGCTGACTTGTCACTATTTTGAGCATTTAATAGATGTAGTGAAAAGGACAAAAAATTATTTAGCAACTTTTTTTAAAGATCACGATCGACAGGGCTGTTGATTTTGATTAAGAAATTAGGAATCGTGTTTTCGAAATTTAACTTTGAAAACACGTTTAACGAACATTACTTACCATATACCTATACGGAAGAGCACGATCTTCTAACACAGGTACATATTGTATTTGTTTGAATGCAGTAAACGTTTTTTCATTTTCATTTTCATTTGTCAGCCTCCGTAGCCTAGTTGGTAGTGACCCTGCCTACGAAGCTGGAGGTTCCGGGTTCGAATCCCGGCGAGGGCATTCTTTGTGTATTTATTTATCACAAATGTTTGTTCCTTGGTCATGGCTGTCTATGTATTTAAGTATCTGTATGTATCTATCTATTATATATATCGTCGCTTGGTACCCACATCACAAGCCTTAATTGAGCTTACCGTGGGACTAGGTCGATTTGTGTAAGATGTCCCAAGATATTTATTTATTTATTTATTTATTCACATTATAGTATACTCGTAGCACTATCTGTCGAGTCTTAAACAAGAGTTCAGATATTTTGTACAGATATCGTCTTCCATAATTTACTTGTCCCTCGGCTTTTTGAAGTACGAAAACTAATTAGAGGTCTCATTCCATTCGGGATTGGATTCGGGGCCGTTGCATTTTTTAAACTAATTACTTTCCTTTAAAGACGTTTTCATAAGCCTTTTTGATGTTTTAAAACGATTGTGAAAAACGATTTCTGGTGGAATCAAAAGTTCCCGTTAACCTCGCTTGAACTGATTCCAGATTGTAACGCAATTTAAATCGTATTCAAACGGAAAATTGCCAAATAAATATTCGATATAATTATGAGACAATAAGTTAACATATAAATTCAGATTTCAACTTTTGGCACAATAAAATAGTGTTTCAAAAACATTATTTGCACCAGTGTACGAGTAATTATTAAACTTATTACACATAACAGCAGGGTAGAAAAAAACATTTGTTTTACACTGTAGTGAGTGGCACTTGAGTGACCGGTAAATTCTTTCATTAAATTCAATCAAAGCAAATACAATTGTAAGAGTACGATAAGAACAGTCAAAAGCAAAAAAAAAATCAAGCAAGAATACACGCAAGTCTTCGCTCATGTTGTGGGTACGAAGCGAGGTTATAATATAATCAGAGAACGGACAAATGTGCTTCACTGTTCAGAATAATATGGACACGCCTCCAAAGTTGATTAAATTACTAATGAAACGAGGTGAGTATAGTTACCGTCGTCATATAGGTAATCTTCTGAAAATTATTAAAAGTTTAATTATTCAATCAACTTTGAAATAGAAATAGAAATAACTTTATTCGTAACACACACATACACAAAAATCACAATATACAGAAACGAAAAATAATTATACAAATAAAAGCGTGTATGCTACGAAATGGCCTCATCTCAGCATGTTGCTAGCGGGTGCCAGCGCTGGTCTTCCGATGACGCCATCAGTGTGAACAGTTTCACGGCAGGTAACACAGCACAATACATTATACTTTGGAGTCATGTCCATATTATTACGAACAATGACTCTGAATATAATAGATGTAGAAGATATAATATAATACATAAATATTTAGAAAAGATCCATGATAAAGAAACAAATATTTATGTTGGGTACATAAATAAGGGCTCTGACTGTGATTTGAATTTAGAACTGCCAGCTTTGATAAATTGCACGTAGAACCGAAGACAGTTGGGGCGGTAAGGTTCTCGAATGGCGACCGTGTATCCGGTGTACCGGAAGAGGCAGCGTAGGTAGGTCCACAAGGTGGACTGATGATCTGGGAAGGTTTATGTCCAGGAGTGGACATAAACCTATGTTGCTGACATTATGATGATTTATGAGTATGAGCGGATTTTTTAATAACTGAAGGTGGATTTACACCAAACGAGCGAATACTCATTCTATCCCCCACTCTACGAAATTCGTTCGTTACACAAAGCGTGATTCGTCGAAATTCGTTGATTTCGTAGAGTGGGGGGATAGAATGAGCATTTACTCATTTGGTCTAAATACACCTTTATAGTAATCTCTGCTCTTGACTTGTACTCTTACAGTCAGATTTTAAGATGTTTGATGATGTTTAAATTTTAAGATTTATTGAAATCTTCTTGATTATCACTCATATTTTAACGACCAGCGAGTTTGAATCGTGAAAACTTACGTTTAATATTCTCTTGAGGTTTTGGGCATGAAGTTACACCCATGTCTGTTTACGCGATTTTGTCGATAAAATATAAGGCTCTAAGATACAAACTAATTTTACACTCCTACACAAATTTTGTCATGATTAATGTAACCGAAATGGCGTATTTTAAATAAATGCAATAATTTATTAAAGGCAAATTAAATTAGTTAAGTAGCAAGTCCAGGGGTTTTCCGTCTACAGAACTGTCCGACTTGTGATGAATTTACGAACAAACTTCCTTGCCCTACTTAAAAACCCTTCTGAAGTACAAGTTTTGTATTTATGTTGTTAATTTTATTTATGAAATTCTACGTTCTTTAACGAAACTGTAAGTTGGACTATAGAAAAATGATAGATGACTCATAATTAACTAAAATGATTTACTAATACTGTCAAAAAGAGATCGTGAGAACTTATTATTGATGCATTGTGAGCTCAAAGTACTTAACTTGAAAAGTCCACGGAAAAAACATGTCTAGTAAATTCAAATTACAGAAGGAAAAACCACCTTACTTATAACAGAATAAGGTGTGAATTTGCCCTAATTTTTTTAAGTACTGGACATGTTTTTTCCGTGGACCCTTCAGTTATTTTTTTTCAGCCTCCGTTGCCTAGTTGGCATTGGTAGTGACCCCGCCTATGAAGCTGGAGGTTTCGGGCTCGAATCCCGGCGAGAGCATTATTTTTGTATTATTTATCACAAATATTTATTCCTTGTTCATCACTGTCTATTGTATTGAAGTATCTATCTATTATACATAATTATATATCGTCGCCTGGTACCCACATCACAAGCCTTAACTGAGCTTACCGTGGGACTAGCTAAGGTCCTAACCTCTAGGACCTAATATCAAATGTAAGAAAATCTGAATTAATGTATGTGTTGATTACTACGAACAAATAAACACGGAAGCCGCACGTCATATTATATCCATTTTATTCATAAAAGAGAAAGTAAACAATAACAATAAACACTAAATCTAAAATTAAATATCTAGTTAAAAAATACATCTTAAAAGGTTATATATACATACTTACAAATAAAAAACGTGCTCCAACTCCGAGCCCGACGGTAATGTGCCCAGAAGGCTGGCTGCATTTCCGCGTTGAATGGCAAGGCTCAGGCGCTGAGCAAGAAACGAGCCAGCCCTCTGGTCAGCGGTAGCTTCAATTAAGCGTTTTCCAACTTCTTTGAAAATGGAGTGGGCTCCAGGTCCCCAAGGCCCGAGGGTCTCTACCCCAAACGGCTCAAACATGCAACCGGAATCTAGGGCTGCATATTTGCGCCGCTTGAGGTTTTCAGCCGCTTCAGCAGCCGCTCCAGCTTGTAGCGAAGTTCTTGGAAGATGGGACGGCGCCAGAGTATCGACACATGTGGCGTCCCATACTAAAGGCCGCCCCAGCTTCCAAGGAACAAGTGTCATGCCATCCGGGCGTCATATTATTATATTTTTCTACTCCTGACCTTTTTTTTGCTAGTTACATAGCTACGCACACTATTGTAAAGATATACATAATTAAATCTGTCAAAAGTCTATAGTCTATTTCTCAAAAACGCACTCTCAGCCGGTATCGTAATGTCGCAGCGTTGTTCGATAAGAGAAGGCACGCGAGATATATGGGCGTCTCTCGCTGCCAGAGGTCGTCACTTTCCGAACAGACTCAAAAACGCACTGCGTGCTACCACAGACTGCCACATCACACCTATGATAGACGCCATATTGAATTTGTTCCGATCTTCGAAATTTTACACTGCTACCAACATTAGTATCAGATTATTTATTACAATAATTATAAATTAAAATAATATAAGGTTAAAATAGAATTTTAAAATAAAGGTTTTGTTTTTTAAATTATTAATGTGATATAATATATTTTTGTACCACTTACAAACTTCATATTATGCAAAATAACTTATTTTTACCTCTGGCAACTAAGCCCGGTTTTAAAAGCAAACATATCCATAGACAATGACAGCAGCATTAAAAAAAAAACCTCCCAGCTTTCCGCTAGCAGTTGAAAGTCCTACCGCGAGCTTCGAAATTGAATTTCGAATATTTGTCTCTGTCACTTTAACAAGATTATTATTAGAGTGACAGAAACGGATGCTCGACTTTTGCGAATTTCGAAGTTCGTGGACGGCCCCCAGTTCTGTATAGGTTTGATTTAAGTCGATTCGCATATAGTTTGTGCCAATGTGCAGTGCCTAAAAAATGTGATTTGTTTCAATATTATTATTAATTTATAATGTTCTGCCTGCTCCTTTTGGGAGTGCAGGTATGTATGAGCTAACAATATTATTTTAGTTTGTTTATATACATACTAGGTGTTTATTGGTGACAACTGGAATAGATGTGTGGCGTTCAGTAATGTATGATATTTTATTTGTTCTGTGTATGCTATGCCACTTAGTCGTAGAAAAAGTATAGTATGCAACGTTGTATTATTAGTTCAAAAAATGCTCGCGACTCACGCCGCTCGCATTTTTAGACCCCTTATAATACCACTATTGCATAAAATACTATAAATGCCTTTCAAAAACGGTACTGAATTTTAGTTGACAAGTGACACCTTCTCTCCAATGCATCACGGTAATTAATTTGAATATCAACCTATAAAAACTTAAACCACCATTTAAACATTATTGTGATTGGTCAGTCAAAGTTTTAATTGGCTATATTCTATAAACATTTGTCAAAGACGTTGCGCCAAATATGCGCCGTGTTAAAGCACTATGTCCCGCCCATCTTGGCACAATTGAACAATTGTTTTTGGGGGCATTTTTGAGCTGGCGTTAGACGTCCATGTTATATGTATATGGTCGCAGGATGATTATAATGTCTCTACTACACAATCGTGTTACTCCTCACAACAATAAAGTGCTACATTATGCTATTTGAGATGTCGCCAGCTCGAGTTGTTTCAGACCCTTAGAGGAGTGTAAGTCCTTAAATTCGAGCTCGGGTGCAATGGCGAACTATCTCGAGATCAACTGTGCTCGCGACTCGTCTATGCCGGATTCGCAAATGTGTGGATGAGGTATTCAATAATAATATTATTATATGAACCCAATGTAAGCTCGGCTCCGAAGCTAAGATGCCAATCGGTAATACATAGCCGGGAACGAATCGCATCTGTATTTGTCGCACTAATCATCATTTTCATCATCAGCCTATGTTAGTTCACCGCTAGACATACGCCTCTCCTATTAACTATGGGTATAGACGCATTAGGAGGTACATGTTCAATTGCCCATAATCGCGATCGCAGTATGATAAAACAGCAGCTCATTACCAATCTTTTATCAAATAATGGTCAGTGACACTTCAATCCCACTCCACTCTTACGACACCCGCAGGAGGTGTTGGGGTGGTGACAAATGTATTCTTACTGCCGTCACCACACGGCCATTACGGCCACGCACTAATGGTATCCTACATTTACGCAAAATATAATTTTGCCGAATATCACTTGCCAACCATCATTTCGACTAAGGGATTGAAGTGTCACTGACCATATTTGATTAAAGATTGATGATGGGCAGCAGCGTCATCATAGTGGACACATTACTGCGATCGCCAATCCGCTTGCCCAGCGTGGCGATTATGGGCATTTACCTCCTAATGCGTCTATACGCATAGTTAATAGGAGAGGCCTACGTCCAGCAGTGGACTATCATAGGCTGATGATGATGATGATGATGAACCATCATTTTGCAAACGATTCTCTTGTCATACCAACATTCCCCAAATTCATTATTTACTAACTTTCATTTGACCGATTTTTTTTCCTATTTGGTTAGGTTAGGTCAGAATGATAACCCCCCGTGGGGTGCCCACCTGGTCGTGGTGGAGGGGCTCAGTAACCGTGGACTGGTCACCCACGGTGAAGCGAAGAGGCACCCAGGGCCGGCCAGTTTTGGGCCGCCGGCTGGCCCGAGGAGGACGCTCCAAGCGGGCTCAGAGCCCGCTTAGGACGCGTGGAGGTGGACCGCAGAGGAAGAGGAGTGTCGGTGTTGTCGTTGCCGCTCTCCCTATCCTCTGCGGCCGCGGTGGGAACGCAGGGGGAGAGGCGTGATGGTCTTACGGAGCGCCACTCTCCCTACCCCCTGCGATCTTGGCGGGGCCGTTCCGCCGTAACGGCGTCGGTGGGGCTGCAGAGGAAGAGGAGTGTCGGTGTTGTCGTTGCCGCTCGCCCTATCCTCTGCAGCCGAAGTGTGGTCGGCGGCATAACCATAGACCTTATATGCCGCCGGGTACCGGGAAACATTCCGGCACCCAAGGTCTCCTTGTGGCGGTCTCGGGAGGGTCCGCCACAATACATAATGGAGACCGAGGAGGAAGGCGCGCCCAACCATCTGGCGCGTCCAGCGTGGAGGGTCTTACGCCACCCGCGATGGAGCTGCTCGGAAGCAGCTGCCGCCGGCGGGGTCGCGAATGTAAGCGAGAGCGTTCTCGTGACCCCGCCAAAAGGCGATGAGGTGGCATGTGGGGGGGTTTTTTAGTGGGTATACCGTAGGCCTCATTAGCCTAACGGGAGTCCCACATAACCGTTCGGGTCCCCTCCCGCACCCGGGCGGTATGCGTAAAGCATTTCTCCCCCCGTAAACAAAAAAAAAAAAAAAAGGTCAGAATGATAATACGCGAAACGTTAAAGTTGGCGATTGATGTTTCAGCGAAATGAAATTCTTGCAATATGTTGTTGGTCTTTTTTCTTCGGCTTTCTTTTTCATATTGCTGTCACTGTCAACTTCAATATCCAATACACTGCCGGCAATCAAGACAGACAGTTGAATTCGGACGTATCCGTGAAAATACGAAGGAAAAAGATTTTGCACTACATCTGTAAGTACGTATTAGACACTTACCCCCTTATTCATAAACGTTTGTGAACTTAGCAAGCCGCTAATACTTGTTTGTCCCTTTTGCTCTTATGGACACATTGTTAAGACCGAAAGTGACAAACAATTATTAGCGGCTTCTTAAGATAACAAACGATTATGAATAAGGGGGTTAGTTAGATAGTTGAAAAGCAAGCGTGCTCCAGAACACAGTATCTTCGTACTCCTGAAAGCAAGCCAAGCACGTCGCACCCGTTTGTTTCCATACTCGGTAACAGGGAAAGGCGATATTGTCTGGAGGGTACTGTGGCCGTAAACGCATCCTTACATTTACTTTTTTTACGATGGTAAACAACGCTGGCAAAGGAACTTTGTATTGAATTTTAAATCTAAGAAATGATGTACTGCCAGCACTGTTAATGCGACTTACCTACTGCGTATTTTCAGACGACTTCAAATAAAGGAGAATGTTCTCAATTCGATAGTATGTATTTTTATGTTTGTTACCTCCGAACTTGGTTTTCGACAGTAGATAATCTGCGAAAATCGTGTTTTCTTCCTTATGGGTAAGATTATCTGAGTTTCTAAAGATTTTTGACGATCTCCGTAACTTAGTCGAAGGTTAACAAAGTTCCGGGTTAAAATCCCGGTGAGGTCTCTTTGTGTTAATTGCAAATATTTGATCGTTAGTCATGGTTGTTTTCTATGCATTTAAGCATCTTTGTGTATTTACCTATACAATGTTATCATATGTAGTCGTTTTGTACTCACGGCACAGGCTTTAATTGAGTTTATCATGGTACAGTTAGATAATGCTCAATCTTGCTTTACATCCGAAACACATGTGAAACAACGTATAAGGTTCACTGAGGACTGTAAAATCAACCCTATGAAGTACGAAGTTTCCAGGCGTTTCGTAAAACTAGCTCATTCCGCAGTCAAAAAAGGCAGTCGTTAAATCGATATATCGGGCGGCACCCGAAAAATACGAGATCCATTTTTGATGAGCTTCACTGGGTTTAGATATTCATGTCGGTCCGCGATTGAGAAATAATTCTCTAGGGGATCCCAGCCAGCGACAGAGCGCAAATTTTCGGGGAATATTTTTGATTCTTTAACGATTTTTATACGGTAGCTGACATTTAAGAATAAAACTGCTTTTGCAACTTGAATGTGTGTTGTAAATTTTGTATTATGC
This sequence comes from Thaumatotibia leucotreta, assembly GCA_025490895.1. Taxonomy (NCBI): domain Eukaryota; kingdom Metazoa; phylum Arthropoda; class Insecta; order Lepidoptera; family Tortricidae; genus Thaumatotibia; species Thaumatotibia leucotreta. The sequence continues at coordinate 7,043 of JALPQI010017470.1, read as the reverse complement.
CCTTTGGGGTAGAAACTAAGAGTTATTGATGAAGGGGGTCAAACTGAGCGTTTATTTTTTGTGAACGTTTTTATCTTACTCGTTTATTTTATTTTTGATAAATTATTTATTACGTGTAAGTAACTTTAGGTAGTTGGTATCGAATCGACTTTGTTTAAAGGATGAGTTTTATTCACCGGCCAAATTTTAGAAGGGTTTAGTCTGAGGTCGTATTGATGAACTTTTACTTTGGGACTGACATAATAAAATAACAATATGAATAAAAAAATCATTCTGTATCCAGCATTCGGTAAGACAAACAAAATCTCTGTCACTTTATATGTCAGCGGCAAATATAAGCATTCGGCCTGGTATTTATATTTTTTGCAGTTAGATACTTAAAAAAAAGGACTGTGTGGATCACAAAAAACTAACCAAAAATCCGAAAAGACGAAAATCCGGATTCGTCATCTTTCCACCGATCTCAGTTCCATTTTCATTTATCTTCCGTTTATTTATCAAACACTCGACGAGCTAAAAGCAAAATAATATCGTTGCAGTTTGATGTCTGAGGGTTGACGGACGATACTTATGGCGATTCCATTACTGGTCATCGGATTTGTTGACATCCAATAACGCGAGCTTTCCAATTTTTCATTTAAAACCGAGTGGGTGTCGTATTTACTTGGGTTTCATATCCTGTTAGATTGGAGATTATTTCCAGACGTACTTTAAGAATGAAATAGCGTATAGTAATGAAAATTAATGAAACACGGTTTAATAACGCGCCACCGAGCGTCTTTGTACCAGAAACCGGAACCGGTACCTAATTGTAGAAACAATATAGGTATGTAATATGGAAGTAGTCAATTATTTAATATTTTTAAATGTTTTATGCTCTTTATGTAGTACTAAATATGTGTTCGTTGTTAGTAAAACGTCCCACTTTGTCGCTTACCATAAAGGCGAGATTTCCTTGTATCTTCATAATATGAATATACTGACAAAGCGGCTTTATGGCAAACGACAAAGTAGGACGTTTTAAACTCACTCACGTATACTTACATTAAAACGTCGTTTTTTTTAAATTACTCCATTAACTTACATTTTTTTACCGAAAAACGAAAAATAACGAAAAGAGAGTTTCTTTTGTATGGCAAAAATACCGGTATCCGGTCCCTGCTTTGTAAATTTAGGCAAAAATCTGTAGGCCGCTTGATATTGAACTGCTACCATACCTCGGACAGTGGCGATAAAATGTATGAAACAAACACGTTGGAACTCACACAGTCTAACCTTGTGTAGGTTCACGCACACCATGCTTGTGTGAGTGAAATAAGAAATGCTAGGGTAACTGCGCGGTCACCGGATCGAGGGAATATGCCGCTGTCATAGGGTATGGGATCAGGAGTAACCCTATCCAGGAGTAGCCTATCTACCATTTAAAATTAAGACAAAATCTACTCACGGCAAAGGGAACACGGGAATACCTAGTCTATTTGTTTCGATGTACAGATATTATATGTATCATGATGTAACCAATCAATAGCAAGTATTAATTTTATGTCCCACTCATTCTCAGTTTTAGATTAAATATGATGTAATAACTTTACTGAATAATCTTAAACAAATCAAGTTGCAAGATCTCTTTAAGCACGTACTTAGCCGTTACTTAAACGTTCGCGGCGCGTCGCTAACTAGCAACTCGAACCACAACTCACACAAAAGACGCAAGTTTTGACTCAAACCCGGAGGATCTCACCGTCGGCTAGACTATCTGACTTGTTTTAGCTTGACTAGCTACGTACTACGTATGTTTATTAATGTTCCATCCAGGACAAAAACGGCATTTATATCACTTTGAGTACACTTTCAATCTTTTAGACTTCCATTTGGTTTACAAACTGTGCCAACAAACAGTAATATATAAAATTTTTGAAATAAAACTATATAACTCGCGTATATTAATTAATACAATTTAACTATATCCCGACGTTTTGAATACTTTACAGGGTTCGGTTGAATTTCATGAGCAATCATCGCGGTAACCGAAGAAAATATTAAGTTTTTGAAATTTTAAAAACAAAACAATCTTTTTAGCTGATTTTTTACATTACTTCGCTAGTTTACCAGTTTAAGTAAGGTAAGTTCTGACACGTAATTGTAAGAAATAGACAGGGTGGACATACAATTAATTGATCTTGAATAATATAATCTCGCCGCATATTGACGGCGATAAAAACACATTTGTCACCCCAACTCTTGCCGTGGGTGTTGTAAGAGTCGACTAAGGGATTGAAGCGTAATGAATATTCGTTTATAGGAAATAATGTTGGGCAATAGCATTATTAGTTCACAGTGGACACACTACTTACTGTATTCGCCTATCCGCTTACCCAGTACCTAATGCGACTATGGACATTTAGCTCCTAATGCGGCTATACGCATTGTTTAAGGGAATAAGAAATGACCGAAAATTTCGATGGCGATTGCCATCCTTGCTTACCAGGTAAGTTACGATTTGATAAGATTTCTGCTTATTAAGAAACATATCCCAGAATAATTCGAGCCGTCAGACGAAGTCTTAATCTGGTTCTTCCGCACCATTTGGACCGAATCGGAAAGAGTGCGGTTAACCCGACCAGTCTTGAAGACCCTGGCTTCGATTGGAACTGCTGAACCGGAGGGGTCCTCGATAAATGGTGCTGGAGTAGGCGCCACACGTAATAAGACGATGGTATCTGAATGATTCATGATTTTCTTATCGTGTGCGTCTATTATTTTCTTAGCGCCGTTAAAGTGTAGAAGGCTTAGTTTTAGATTCGAAGGATAGTGCAATTTGGCAATTTTTAGGGTTCCGTATCAAACCAGGAACCCTTATAGTTTCGCCATGTCCATCTGTACGCAGCATAGCTCAGTGGTCGTTAGTACTCGAAAATGCCGACAAAGTAAAATATAGAAAAAAAACCGGGTACCTCCTCTACCCGTAAAGTGGGGTGATTTCTTTGTTTTGCTGTTATATCATATAGTGTAGGGTATCGTTGAATAGGTCTTTTAAAAAAATATGGGTTACAAAATATAGTTTCTTTCTAAAGTCAATATATTCGGAGATAACCGCTCCAGAATAAAACAAAATGTGTTCTCCCCTTTAACTTTTGATCCATGGTTCCAAAAATATGAAAAAAAATCATGATTTTGAATAACTACGAAATCTTTTACTGAGTATAGCACGACATGCTCGTGGCCGGTTTTATTAGTTCATTTCCTACTCACAACTTACGTAGCTAAGTTGATACGGCTTACGTAGATAATATTTTACACAAAAGATCCCAATGGATTGAAGTGTATCCGCAAGGGCCCACCAACAAGATAAAATAACATACATACAAAAAATCCTGCGAATCGAGAATATCATTCAATAAAGTCGTTTAAAAATAGCATTTATTTTGTCTTCTCCTTTGTATAATGCACTTGTGCAGTCGGTATGCAGTTTGCACACAATTTAACTGCAGCAATTGCCTCCAGGAAGTTTCTGGCTGTCTCCCATCTCGATTCGAGTGTTTGTGTTGCTTGCGGCTCTGTAGCATTCTCTGTTGTTTCTACACTTTTCGACAATAGACTCATCACTGGATATAAATTAATGGGACACATCGGTCTATATATTGATTTAAACTTTCACGATTATCACTCATGTTTTAAAGACAAACGGGTCTTAATCGCGTAAACTTACGTTTAATTATATCCTGACGTTTCGGGCTGTTAAAAAGCGTCAAACGAATAAGTCTGCTGTGGCCGAGCATATGTTGGACTCCGGACCTAACCACTGGATTGAGCTCCATAACCCGAAAGTCCTCTCAACCGAGCGTATACATCATAGCCGAAAAGTACGTGAAGCTATTGAAATTAAGAAACATCGACATTTTAATCAAAATTAGGGGCAAGGAATCTCGTCCGCGTGGAATCCCGTGATTTACAAATGTAAGCGTGGTGAAACATCAGTTTTAAAGCCTTTGGATGTTGTGAGTGTTGTGTGTAGACCTAGTGACAACCCTAGCCTAGAAGTGAATAATCAAGATCAAGAGCGGGTAGTTTGAAAAACCCGCGCAACTCGAAGGTGTTGATACATTCTCTCGCCAGTCTGCCTGCGACCATGGGTATAACGTCATGCCCGAAACGTCAGGATATAATTAAACGTAAGTTTACGCGATTAAGACCCGTTTGTCTTTAAAATATGACATCAGTCTATATCAGTCTATTGATGGACAAAGATCTCTCCTATTAATCAAGTAATTTATTTCAAGTAATCAATATTATTAGCTATGCGTATGGACGCATTATGTCCGCTTTCCACTGAGAGCGGAGCGGACTCATTACTTAATGGCCAACACAATGGCCAATGGCCACAATCAAGTCAAAGTCAAAGTCCAATGATCCTTTATTCAAATTGGAATAGCAACAAACACTTTTGAATGGTCTAAGTTACATAAAAATCTGCTTGCCACGCGTGGCGATTATGGGTATTTTTCTCCTAATGCGTTTATACGCGTAGTTAATAGTAGAGGCCTACGTCCAGCAGTGGACTATCATAGCCTGATGATGGATGGATCATGGTATGTACATCTGCCAAACGGCGTACAAAAAACAATGATCTTAGTTATGCTTTAGAGTACTTTCCTTTCATGTCCCGTAACCTTGGGACAGTGTCCGCATCTGCAATAGCGAGTGCGCTATTATAGTACGTATTATTATTATTTATTGAATTATTAAAACAGTTGACAAATATTAAAATTATCACAGGCCCTGCAAAACTGTTTAACAGTTTGACTGCAGGATAAAAGTAAATAAGAAAATAAACACATTAAAACCCTTTGCGACTGACGTTACGTCTATCAGACACCCGTATTTTGCAATTACGCCATTACGATGTTGATAACAAGATTCAATAATTTCACGTCACGTGACCACGTCAGTGGCAGAGGGCTAACTTAAGTTAGGACGGGCTTGACAGTTACTATGGCAGGCTATTTAATAAATACATTTTTAATTTTTTCTTAAATTTCTGCTTATTTGGTTCAAGACGGATGTCCATCGGTAAACTGTTATGCTCAGGATACACGACGACACTGACACTCAACACAAATGTCGACACTAATGTCGATTGCGTCCACATGGTAAGCAATTTTTTGTGTCGACACTGGTGCAGACATCTTAGTGTCCGGGTTAAAGTGTATTGGCTGTCTACATGGATTGATGCTACACTGCAATTCCGTATACCTACTAAATCCGTCGCCATGAATTCACTTTTACTGACTACCTACTTTCAGTGCTAACTTGCATGTAAAATTTTATTAATTCCACGATACTGAACTCTGCGAAAGAGATGTCGGTACAATAGAAACCCGCGGCGCTTATTATTAGTTTACTATATGTAACCTAAATGTATCAATTATTAAATAAAAAATGAACCAATGTGCCAATCGATATGGATTAGATTTAGACCACAGCTGGGTGTGAAAATTCATAATGCTATTTACAGAAACCAGCTTTTGTTTGATATTCGTCATGATACCGGCAGAATTATTACATGATTCGTAAATTTTGTATCTAATATAAAATCAATGATTTTATGTCTTGTGCAAGCCATGACGTAATATTAGTCTAGCTAAAAATTTCGCACAGGTTCGAAATTCGTGACACTCGTGTCGGACACTACCGCACGCCCTGTCTCCACGGCTGCAACACAGACACTCTGGGACATCGACACTACATCCGCAACTAAGTGTCGCGGCAGTGGACACACACAGACAGTCGATGTATACATACACTGAGTGTCTAGTGTTAGGTGTCGTCGTGTGTCCTTACCTTTAAGAGTGTATGGTAAACGCTTTCTGAGAGTTCTGTCACCGTAATAATTCGATTTACCCGTGGACACCGATCTGGTGCCATACGCGTGTGTAGCCCCATACAGGTCGTCGTCGTATAGTATAAAGATCATACATCTAGATACTTAAATATTATAGAAAACAGTCATTACTATTAGATTTGTCGCTTTTTACACGAAATTTTCTAACGAAAATTACTTTTTAGATCTATGTATCATATTTTCCTCTTATTGCTATCAAAATAAATGTACTTTCGCCGGATTGAGGCCTGACAAATTGACAGGTCGACAGACAGACATTTTATCTCGCGTATTACTGTAGATTAAACTGCGAATCAGGTTCACCGTGTTTTGAAAAGAACAATATGATTGTTTCATCGTTCGGGGTTTCCGGAAAGATAGGTACAGTCGCCATCATTTATCGGAGCGGCTACGATGCTCAAAAATATCCATTCGCGGCTGTTGCTTACTGTTTTTTCACTGTTTCAGAAAAATAAAACCTTTTGGTAACCTAACCAGTTTTCCTAAAAATTTAATCACACAGTACGAGACTATTAATTGATACCCAATGTTGTTAAATCCTGAGTTATTGCCATTGTAGGTAATTTGTATTTAAATAACAAGTATTTAAATAAGATTTTTTTATTGAGAAGTAGATTTAAATGTTGTCTTTAACAATATAGATAAAATAAGCCTATAACATTTACAGAAGTGAAAATTTACCGAACCACCTAATATTTCATTTTAATTGCAATACTTTTTGACAAGTGTTGGAATCCAAATAGGTTTTCAGGTATAGGCTTATGCCATGTTTATCGTTTGTAGTCATTGCCATCACGTTCTGCATGCCTAGCAAAGATCCCATTATGCAATACGATGAGCGATTAGTCACGTGACCATAATAATGTATGCATATGGTCACGTGACTTTTCGTAAAAATCTGTTAATCTCATACATTTATTTCTTATTGTTTATCGTATACTATTGCAGTATGGCTAGGCCCTCTGTCAAGTAAGCGATTGCGAAAATGACCCCTCATTGGATAGTTGAAAGAATGTATGGGTTTTAGTAGTAGTATTAGTTAAACACTTTATTGCACAAAAACACAGGAAACAAAATAAACAGTATGAATATTACACAGATTTGTACAAAGGCACTTATTAAGAACTTATCCTATTAAGGG
>JALPQI010017469.1:0-34200 GCA_025490895.1 Thaumatotibia leucotreta | reverse complement strand
TTTGGACTTAATAAATCAGAATAAAAAAAAAAACTATTTTACGAAAGGTATTTTTTAAATTTTTTTCCACAATTTTTAATTTTGTAAATAATCAATGAATGTAAAGAACGCCATTAATATTAAAGACGACATGGTACACCTGATGCACTGCGAATTTTGCGTCAAGCTTATAAGCGCGGAATTACGGTGGAGAACGAAAATATGGCACTGGTTTGTTAAAATCGATTTATTAAACAACAAAAGCGTACTTCAGATTGTTGTGTCTCTTGAAATGTAGTACATTAACCATGACTAACGTTCATACAATTTATCATTAGCATAATGTGATCATTTTTAAAATATTCATAATTTTGTAAAAATTGTTTCGAGCTAGACGAACTCCACTGCATCGGGGCTCGTATAACTTAATGATAATAAAACAAGCCTGAGAAGAAGCATCTACCGGGCCAGCAAGGCGGTAGCAACTGACAGATTACTGCTGGGGTCCTGTTCGTTGCCGCTGCGATTTGGGCTCTACTTTCCACTTATGATCAGATGGAGTGGAGCCACTTTGTTGTGCCAATATAAAAAAAGCATTCATGTTTTTGCAATGGATCCGTATTATCCAGATTTTCAAGCTCAAAAAATCGATGAACTGAAGTGGCACTGGGCTGGACATTCTTTACTGGCAAAACTAACGGTGGGGCAAGTGATTTTTTAGTGGCAACTGGCAAGCATATACTGGTCGACGCAGCGTAGGATGCCTCCCAATGTGATGGATCGATCACCTGGTAAAGATAGGTGGAATCCAATGGACGTGGGCTGCGCCCTATTTATCCTTATGACATGCTATTATAGGGGATTTGGGAGACCTAATGTGAATAGGGCTAGTCCAAACCCAGTTAGATAATATTGAAAATATTATGTTAGGACATGGTGGGAAGAGAAAACTGATATATACTGATCAGATGTTGGATAAGGTGGTCAGTGGTGGTGTTTGATGAACATTTATATTGTATTTATCTAAACTATGACAAAGATACTATCGAATTCCGCTTTTTTATTCATGTGACCTTGACGCCGATTTCACGCCGAAATCACGCCGCCGCCGCCGACTTTTCAGCAAACGCCGCCGCCGATCATTTTTAGATCGGCGCACACGTCTACATCAATATTACTTCAGACTTAATTAACCCTCTGAAATTTGAACAGTGCATAAAATAATCACCCTGTAGGTTTATTAAAACTGTTAAACCCGAAATAACTAACTAACTAATATAAAAATTAATAGCTATTAAAAAAAACTTGAATAAAACAGATAGATAAACACAAAGAAAAACAGATAGATAAACACAAACAGACACACAAGATGGGTATAACATAATTGCACGGAAGTGACCGCCTGACCGGCTCAACCCACAATTTAGTGGTCAAGCAAGTGTTCACTAGTTAGTAGTTACACTCACTAGTCTTTGATACGATGGCTACTAGGGCAAACTTTTTTGACGCACCAATTGAGATAGACAACATGACCGCTAGATGGAGCATAATAACAAAATACATCTCGGAATACATATCGGAATTCGAAAGTTTATGCATGACCATCTTTCATATACATTTTTTAACACGTTCAATGCGGTAGGGGGTCTTTCAACCTTGAGCTAATTGCCGCAGCGAAGGTGTTAAAGAAATTAATTTTATACGACCTAGTTACTTCTTTTTGCTGATGGGTCTATCACTCGTTGCCTTGTGCTTGTGTCACCCTTAAAATCACTGTTCAATAGCATTAAAATTGAGCAAACTGACGTTTTTGACAGTTATGTGGTCCTTCCATTCCAAGGTCACTAAGTCATGTCATGATAGGCAGGATGCTTTCTTCTAACTATTCAACTGTTGTCCCCTGGTTGATGTGACAGAATAACAACAACAAAAAAGTGATTGACCCTGATAAACAAATAGAAGATGAGGACAACATAACTGCACGTAAGTGAGCGGCTCAACCCACAGTTTAGTGCCCAAGTGCCCGCCTACACGCATTACATCACGAGATTCACTGGTCTTTGACTCGATGGCTACTGACGCAAACCTCTTTGGCCAATTCAGTGGGATGATAGTACAGATCACATGGCCGCTAGATAGAGCATATAAACAACATAAAAGTTTATGACTATCCTCAGAAGTTTAGTAGTACTTAGTAAAACACTTAATTGTACCTAAATAAAGTAGCAGAAGCAAAAATAATCCAGATATTTTGAGGTAAACTTATCTTACTCATTAAGGGATCACTGTTGTCAGTTAACCTAAGGATATCCTTCTTTTTAAATTCCTTTCTTGAACCCACTAGCCAAACGAAGGGAACGCACTCTAGTAATAAGGTCGCCTATTGTCTACTTTTGTTTAATCAACAGCAGTAAAACAGACAGACAAATACAAGATTGCCTAGAAGAGATTGCTTCTTAACGATAAGATCGTGCGCTGTTTGACTTTGTCAAGTTTTTAAAAGTTCATGATATTTCAGTGAACGTTCTTTTTTATTGTACTGTGGGACGCTTTTCCTACACATACAACAGGCACAAGCGCCGCAAATCTTGCAACTATGGATATTAGCAAACTGCAAACGGATAATATATCGTCTCTCTACTTTCACACTAATAACAGCATACGACTCATATTTTACAGACAAACGGGTCTTAATCGCGTAAACTTACGTTTAATTATATTTACGCGATTAAGACCCGTTTGTCTGTAAAATATGAGTGATAATCGTGAAAGTTTAAATCAATATAGCATACGACTGCTGTTACGTCACATTCAATAACTCTAGAATGTACGAGTATGATGCAGAATCTCCTGGAGGTAATCTATGGACGACAGTATCGTATTTGGTTTCATTCATACATATGATTTAAATAATATTTACGTTAGGTACAGTTATGTCGCGCAATTTTAATATTTTTTTGCACTATCTGTGTTTTTGTAACTTTGTATCAAATCTTCTTGTCTTAGCGCTTTCCCTCGATTTTGCGTAGGTTGTATATTCAAGATTTAACATTAACATACCGTTATGGCAATATGTATCGTTTCTGTGTTGTTAATAAAGCTTATTTCCAATTGAATTTTATGTCAGTTTCATATCTATGAGGGGGTTCACATGACAATGACAAATTATACATAAGTGTTAGTTCAATTTTCAACACGATGGCTCTATCCACACTTATTGGCGCAATGTATACCAAATCATAGAACGCAGCTATGCAATAAAGCGAGATAGTTTTACTTGTCTTGGCATACGTATAGATAACGTGTCTTTAAGTCATCATTGTTTGAAACGTATATGGAATTAAAAACTTTCTCTTCCTGCCATTATACATGCATAATTCAAAATGCAATGACAGTTGGTTGCAATAACGTGTGGTTCAATTTCAATAAACCTCAGTCAATTTTTTATTATGAGCGTCAATATCTCTGCTGTTTTAGATTTTAAGTCTAGAATGGTTACAGCCATCATACGGGTACAAGTCGTATTGTATAAACAGTTACGGAAGAAATTAAACATATTGTGTAATTCGTGTGCCATCTTTTTAAGTCACGCATATCAATTTAAACATTTGTAACACCTAGAACAGACAAAGAGTTTAAGTGGATTTAGACCAAACGAGCGAATGCTCATTCTATCCCCCACTCTACGAAATTTGTTCGTTACACAAAACGTGATTCGTAGACATTCGTTGATTTCGTAGAGTGAGGGATAGAATGAGCATTCGCTGGTTTGGTCTAAATCCACTTTTAGATGAAGCTAGAATAGGTGTCTGTTCGCACAATTCCTTAATCTAATAATAAATATGCTTTATTGCACAACAAAAAAAACAATAACAGTACAATGTTAACATAAAGATGGCAACAGGCGCTCTTATCGCTATCGCTTCGACACAACCTAACCAATGAATGTATCTCACCAATTTGATTTCTTATTCAATCTTGAGTGGCACGTGTCCTACATTCTTCATGTCAGTAATAAGTTTATCCATTTGCCGTGATATCAACGAACCATGAAAGACTTACTCTAAACATCACACTCAACTAATTGGGACCAAAAGGCCAATCTAGAACCGTGTCAAAATTACATTTAGTAAGAGATTTCAGGAGATTTCTTACAATTTGATTAATAACGCCACTTTGACATAGTTCCTGGCACAAGGTTCCAATTGGTTGACTGTGCCTAAACCCTTTGATCCAACATTTCACGGAGGCGTGTTATTTCCTCTTACAATTATGTTCCGTCTACTCAAAATCCGGGCTCCGACTCAGAAGGGAAATAGCTGTTCCATATCTAAATTCCTGATGAACTATTTATGTCGTATAATATCATGAAGGCTACGACTATTATAAATGTATGCTGGACAAGGGTTGACATTTATGTGCTCCCCGCGCGTCTAATGACCATCAAAGAGATATAAATAGGGGATAATGTTACATAAAGTGATGTGATACGTGTGATAGAGCTAATTAGCACCCTTGGCAATGATTTGGTGGGGAAAAGACAAAGGTCAGTTTTGGTCTGTACAATTTAAGACACGTGTAATCAAGATACCTAATACCTATAACCCTCTTTATTATATCAGCCCAAATATTGTATAGATTTATAAATATATGGTAACAAACAACCAACTATCTGGGGAAGCACGGTTGTAAAATTATTGATTTTTTAGACGCTTTACTGAAAACGGCTAAATGACAGACAACATGTCACAAGGCAAAGTTACGTGTAATAGTATAATGTAATATTTAGATAGGCAACAAACTCATCAATAAAAGTTAATGTCAGTTCGGTGCAATCTCTCAATCACACCGTTCGTTTATGGGCGGGCGTTAGTAAACTAAACCTTTACTAAGAGTTAAAAATGTGAGTCATTAATAAATAAACCAACTCATTACCAAACTCAAGTCGAATTAGGCCGGACACATCGCAAGGCAGAGTGTAGGCAGGTGGACCAAAATTGTCACGGATTGGTGGCCACTTTCAGGAAAGATGCTTTGGTCGCCCACCAGCGATTGGCTGCTGGCATCAGAACATTCAGAACTATCAGAAGGATTGCGGGACGATCTTGGACTAGATTGGCACAGACAAGAACTCAGCCGCGTACTTGAAGAGAAAACTTGCTCGGGAGTGGATAATGGTGATGAAACCAACTGTGTAAAGTTGTATTTCGTTTCGCAAAAAAGATGCACCGAATGAGTTTACGAATGTCATTGTAGCTCGTGGTAAGGACATTAGTATGTGTTGTGCGTGGACGCACTCAATTGAAGTGGATTGCCCCGGGGTCAGACTAATTGAATGTTTGTAGTTTTATGGTGGCAGCACGTGATCTTTAATAAAAAAGTGGTTTTCTTTATAATTGAAGCTAGTAACATTTTTATGGCCAAACTTTCACATATATGCATATGATATGATTTCAATACATTGGGTTTAACAATAATGAAAGTGATCAGTAACTTAAAACAAATCTGAGCAGACGTGCTATTTTTTTAGTTTACTCTGCTTAATGATTATACTTAATTCACCTTTTTTTCTTCAAATATTGTATTAAGCCCCGGTCTGAAAAGTATATTCGCTATTGGTAAGAATACTAACTAAAAAGAGTAACGATTTAAGTGTTATTAGCATGGTTCACTTTCAAAGTGTTTATTAAAAAGCTTAATGCGTGGTCAGAAAAAATCAATACGAAGCCAACTCTGTCTCCGTATATGGGTCATCGAGCAGTCTGCAGAACGGCGTAGCATACGGCTATACAGGCAACAAAAATAGATCTGTTGTTTTTATACACCGTTTTATCGCTAAGTTGGGGATTACATGTTTATAGGCCGATGTAGCGTAAAACTCCGGGATACCGCAAGGTTCAACTTTCGGTCAACGACTTTAAAATAACGAACGAAGAAACTGCACCCAAAAGACAGTTAAATTGATCACTTCAAAATGGCGTCTGATATTAAATCTGAAGTGACAAAAAAGACTTTCCAGCTCACCGGACACCACTAATGAACCCCTGCGAAAGATGCATTTAACTTTGAAAGAAAAGATGTCGATTTTACTGACCGTACTGCAAAGCTGACTAAATATTTCGCTCTTTCGCGAGCTGCGTTTGCCGACAGCATGTATTTTTAAGTGACGGAAGTATTCAGGATTCCATTAGCGCTAAGTAGGTTGTTGTCAGATTAATTTCTTACGAAAATCTTAGTAAGAGCGGCTATAATATGAAATGATTCGTCTCATTCTAATGGAGTAAGCATATAATATAAATTTTTATTTTCTGCGTGATTGAAAATCTTCCATCTGACCTTTAAACAAATGGTTTTCTTCATAAACCTTGAGATTATTTCGTGAACGGACATAGTGATGGGCATGTGTTACAGTAAGTTACAAATATTAGGTATTTTAGTTAAGCATCGCTGTGAACTCCTATTTAAATCACACAACAAAAAACGGCATACACGATTTTCAAACCTCAGCCAGATTTAGCTTCATAATTTTCCTATTTTAGTCCATTAATTACTGATTACCCATTGTTATTTCAACCAATACTGGTCGAATAAGGTTTTCATTTGCTAATGTGCGGTTTGATAAATCTGAATTCTACTAAATCGGCAATCGCTCAAAATGCGGTGAAACAATATCATCATTTTAGTAGATTGTATCACTAAGTGTACTTAACAAAACATTTCCATTACAAAGTAGGGAATGGCATATCGGAAACCGATTGGAGAAAAATGTCGCAATGTGAAATTCTTTTAAAGTGTCATTCGCAGCCCCGCAATTCTGTTGACGGAGATCTCGTAGTTCCAATTTTAGTTTAAAATGCTGTAAGAAATTTAATACGAAAGTTTTTTTTTTCTATTCCTATTGTTTTTTAAGATTTGATTAATACGTTGGTAGACTAATCATAGGATGAGTGCTTTCATAGCAGAAACTGTGCGGAAAGTAAAACCGTCAGACAACAAAGCACGCCCATGTATCTCACGTGCCTTCACTTGCCGAACAAACTCTAGCCTGAGGAACATTTAAACAATGAATAAATTAATGAACCTATAAATCTAGTTTTTATCTTACATTTCTCGTCGTTGCTCATAACCTAAAAACCACTGCACTACGTATGTATTAGTTTTCCTCTTGGTTCTGGTACAGTATATAATATGCCATTTTAGACCTCTACCAACATTTTGTCGACAAACTTCTGCATGCTTACATGGTTCTTCAAAAAAGCGTGCCTAAATAGAGGTTTCTCGAGGCTCTATTATAAAATTCCCTCTGAGAGCTTAAGACTTAAAAATAATTGACTAGCTACGATAGCTGTTAAAAGCTGAATTTTTTTTGGACCAACTTTCCTATACTATGCGTACTAGATATACATACATAAGTGCACAAACTCTAACTGCTACATTTAGATGGTTGCAAATGTTGCTATTGGTAGGGTTTTAAAGAATCATATGCAAAATACGCAATTCCACAAACTGTTTGACGTAATGCGAGGTAACAGGGAAGTTCTAATTAGGGCCAGCGTTATTGTCACGTTCGCCATTTTAATTGATGTTTGTTATCGTGCTGTTTCTAGTTATTCATATAGGTACAAATGTGTCATATTGTGCCTAATGGCTCTGTGATGGTATAAGGTAACCGTAAGCTATGTAATGAATGACCTTCCAGCGAGCAACATGTTCCTATCCTACTCAGTGCTGATTCTCACGTTACTAAAAACGGTATAAGACATATTTTAAGGCAAGTTTATTTATTTATTTATTTAAGCTTTATTGCACAATCAATGAAAAAAGTACAAATGGCGGACTTAATGCCTTATGACATTCTCTACCAGTCAACCATTGGTCCAAACAGAAACTTGTATTAGGTGCAGGATTGTCAACATTGAAAAGAAATAAGAAACACAAATCAACACTACTACATTGGTTTAACAAATACACATACACATATAAATATAAATAAACCTACATATACATACATAGATAAATAAATAAAGTACCCAAGTATAAGTAACGAATATACAGATCATCTATCACTGAGCTTGTTGGAAAGGTATTTACGTAACTTGCGTTTGAAGGAGAATTTGCTCTGTGCTTGCCTCAGGGGCAGAGGGAGATCGTTCCAAAGACGAGTTGCCTGAATGGCGAAGGAGTTGGACATAAAACCAGTGCGGTGAAAAATAGCAGATAGTTTATGACTACGGGAAGTGCGTAACTCGCAACCAGGGCGAGGTTCTACAAAAAGAAATTTAGATTTAAGATAACCGGGAGCAGCCGGGTCGAATAATATAGTATGGAGGGTGCAAAGCATTCTGAGAGATCTACGTTCACGGATGGGAAGCCAATTCAGTTTACGACGATAGGAAGATATATGGTCGTATTTACGGAGCCCAAAAATAAACCTAATGCAATTATTAAGATGCCTATCTAGTTTATTAAGCAACTCTTGAGTAATATTCGAGTAACACACATCCCCATAATCAATGACGGGCAACACCAGCGACTGAATGAGAAGCACCTTCGTGCTAACGGGAAGAAAATTTTTAAACCGATAGAAAGACCGCAGCATGTTGGTAACTTTACGACAAACGTCTGACACCTGCGGAATCCAAGTCAGGCTGCTATCTATTATTAGACCAAGGTTTTTCACCTCGGACGTAAATGGCACTATATTGTTCTCGAACACAATCGGGCATAAGCAAGAATCTAATGATGGCAGTAGACGTGAGCTGCCCAGTATTATGGCCTGGCATTTGCTAGGGTTAACGGATATACCGAAACTACGAGACCACTCGGAAATCTTGCCCAGGTCATCATTAACTTGCCGGATTGCATGTTCCAACCTATCTGGACTCGCTTGGGTGTAAAGTTGCAGGTCGTCGGCGTAAAGATGGTGAGAGCAGCCAATAACACTTGTAATTAAATTTATAAATACTGAAAAAAGAAGAGGAGACAGAATGCCGCCCTGTGGCACACCGGAGAAAAGTTCACACCATTCAGAAATATTGTTATCAGCACGAATTGCCTGGTGGCGATTTTGCAGATATGAAGAGAACCACTCAGCTGCTGATGACGAGATATTAAGGTATCTTAAGGTAGCAAGTAAAAGCTCATGATTTACGGCGTTGAATGCGTTCGAGAAGTCAATTAGGACAAGCACCGTCAGCTTAGAGGACTCCATGCCTTGTCTCACATCCTCGATAACCTTCAGTAACGCAGTTGTCGTGCTGTGGCCAGAGCGAAAACCTGATTGAACGGGAGAAAGAAGATGGTTACCAAAGACATGATCTGACAGTTTCTTGTGCACAACCGCCTCTAATACCTTGGATAGAAACGGTAGTATGGAGATAGGGCGAAAATCTTTAGGTAGGTTAGGGTTTGAGACCTTCGGTAGTGGAATGACGTAGGCATTTCGCCACAATCCTGGAAAAACACCGGAACACAACGACAGGTTAATAATATGTGTGACAATAGGTAAGATGCATTCCAGGATGTTAACAATCATTAACCGACTGATTTTGTCATGACCAGCTGCATTAGATTTAATCGCCAAAATCACCTTCCGGACCTCGTCAACAGTGGCAGGACTGAGAGAAAATCGTGTTTTTGAAGGAGAGGGCAGGGCATTGATATACGCTATGCTTTCAGCAGTAATTACCGGGTCCAATAAAGAAGACTTAGCGAAGTGGGAATTTAGGTCACTTAAGGAGACAGAAGAAGGGAAATTTAGACTATTGGAGGATTTACCAATACCCAAAGTTTTAAGAAACTTCCATGTATTAGCTGGAGAAGAGGAGGCAATATTCTCAAATATATATTTACGTTTGGCAACTCTCACCATCTGATTACACCGGTTTCTCGCAACCTTAAATTAAAGAAATAATTTTGTAGGATAGGTCGCTGCGCAAATATATGGCGACACCTCCGCCTCCCCTGCCTACTCGATCGTTCCTTAGTAAAATATAGCCGGGCAAACTGTATAACGTGGAAGCTAAACTAGGCTTCAGCCAAGTTTCGGAAACCAAGATTGCGTGAACGTTCGAAGTAGAAAAGGTGTCAAGCAATTCGTTAAAGTGGCAAGGGATGCTTTGAGCATAAAGGTGTCAAGCAATTCGTTAAAGTGGCAAGGGATGCTTTGAGCATTGATGTGACAAATATTTAAAAGTTTGTGTTCATGTTGGAAATTACGGGTGATAAAGTCACCGAGCGTATCAGGCTCGTCGGTTGCTAAACTGTGAAAAGAAAAAGAAGAAGAGGAAGACAAATCACAAGCAGAATGAAAAGATTCATCCTCGGACATCAAAACCTATACAAAAGGGTACAAATATAAATAATATAATTATAAGATTGTATAACTATGAATAAATATGCAAACAAGGCGCAAAAATATACGCCGTGACAGAACAACTACCTACAAGTTTCAGTTATCCCGCCGATTGACCGTTTACACCAAAATATTGATTACAAAAAAAAAAACACAAAACACAGGCATAAAAAAAAACATAATATCATAGTGACATATAAAAAAAATATATATACGAAACTAAAAAGCTAATAAGAAAACAGAATATTACTTATTACGCTGAACGACATAAAAGTAACCGATGCAAATACAAAACGCAATGACAGCTGACGTTTGGCACCTGAGTGAAGTAAACATTATATTATACACAGAAAATGTCATCGCAATATTAAAGAAAGCAAGGTAGAAAATAAAATCAGTTACAAAATATAAAACAATGTTAAAGGTAGAATGAAATTAAAACCAACGAAACCAATATTGTGTAAAAGCAATTAGTTCTACGTACTAGCAACAATATACAAGCAGAAACGGCGAACAAATCCCAACTTAAGTTGCACGATTATGCCTCTTGGCGGCACCAGCTGGTTCTCCCTTACCAGGTTTAGAGGGAGCGGGCGCCGGCGCAGGCTCGGGTGCAAGTGTGGTAGGCGCAGGAGCGCCTCGGGCCGCCTGGGTTGAAGTCGCGACAGGCTTTGCCGCCGATGCCGGCTTGGCTGTGGAGACTGGAGCATGCTGCGACGACAAATTGTCAAGCTGTTCCGTGGTCGTTATGCGTTCCTTCTTGCCGTCTGCCGTTTTAATATAAATATTACCATCGAGGCTCCACACATTGCGCATGCCAAAGTGATTCCTAGCTGCTATGAATACAGCCCGCCTCTGTCTTGTCAGGAACTCAGAAATGACAACCGAGGAACCCTTCAGTGCAGTCTTCTTTCTCCATATAGTGTTCTTGAGTTTCTGGTCTGTAAAGCGAACAAGGACAGATCTAGGGCGGCCATCAGTTCGAGCACCAAGTCGATGACAAACAGATATTGAGTCTCGGGTTATATCAGGGAGACTCAGATTATGGCTACATACTGTGATAATGGAGTTCACAACATCCTCATTTGTGGCTTCAACTACACCATCAAAAAGTAAAAATTTTCTCCTATGCCTCATCTCCATGGTGTCCACAGCATTACTGACACTCAGGATCTGTTGCCTCACCAGATGCAGCATCGCCAACATTTGTGCCTTAAAGCCGGCCACTTCTTTACTGAGACTGGCGATGGTGGGATGTCCCTGTGGAGATGCCGCCTGCAGTGCTACATCAAGCTCCATAAATCGCTTGTTGAAGGTGGACTCCAATGTCTTCTGTGACTCCATAATCTGGTTGAGCGCCTCCATGGTAGACAGTGTTTGAATTTTCAAGTGACAGTTCAGTGAAGGGTGTAAAGGTCAAAAGGCAGGTGAGTGCAATTCTTCACTCCATATAAAAATATAATATTTCCCCACACTCCCAGGGAATAATTGTTCACTTCTCAGAATTTTTTAAGTTGATTTTATATGTAATTTTATTTATTTTATTTTTATTAAAGCACAGTAAACAAAAGTGACTTGTGACCTTTTTGACATCTACCCGCCAAAAAAAAGCAAGTCCAAAGCAAGTCATCTTAATTCAGACACAGCATTTAAACAATAAACACTTATATGATAATACAAACAAAATGATAAATCAAAGGATACTTGTTATTAAAAACAACAAATTGAAAAACTCTCACCTTGAAATTGTTTATCGTTTTTAGAAAAAGCTATACTTAACCAAAATAAACCGTTGTAATGTTAACAGTCGGTTTAGCTTTAGATAACGCTTAAAGCGGTAAAGAATGCCCGTCATATTTGGGACGGAAGGGTTCGCTGCGCCCTTAGTGCTCTTTGATGTTGTCTTCATAACATTATACATTATTACATTAACAATGATAATATAGAATCAACTTGAAGCGAGTGACGTGAAGTAGCAAAAGTACAATACAAATAATTAAACAAAAAACTATAAGGTTTCATGAATTTATCAAAGAATTATATTTATAGGCAGTTCATTTTAAAATAAGAAATACTGGAGATGGTTTTTATTCGCTGTAGATATTGATTTGATGATATAAAGGGAGCAAGGGACCAACTGCTGCAACCAACTTTCTTAAAAAAAAAAAACGAATCCTAAATCTGAACAATCGCCTTCCAGTCACCCGTTTATTACTGGAAAGGAAACATAAAAATGTAGCCGGTAAAATCATTTCAAATGTAGTGTAACTGCCTAGGCCGTACGCCTTAGTATAGGCAACAAATATGCGGGTACAGAGAGATAAGTATTCTGACATGAAAGATCATAGATACTGATAAGATCACTATTGCGTATCTGTAAATGACGCGTGTAGATATTAACAGAACAATCAACTATTTATCTCAAGAGATAAATACGTGGGTTTACCAAATAGTGATATCAATGTCATTCATATCTATGCTGTGAATTATATTGAATACAGTGTGCCTTCAAATGTAATACTAGTTTTTGCGTATATTCTAACAAAATCCGTTTACATAACTCATAAAAGTATTCACGTTCGTAATATATTTTTGAATATATGATTTATAAGTAGAGTGTAGCGAGTCCTTTAACTAAGGAAGTGTTAAGCATTCAACGTTCATAAATTGTCCCAGGGCACCTCATAACCGTGGCGCCCAACGTGGGGCCACAGACGCACCAAAAGCTTTCCCCCACTTTCGGCAAAAGCAACCTTAAAACAATACAAACAGAGTTCCAACTAACCCATTATTTTTATTAAGTGAATTTCTCTGATTGTCGATGGGAAAATGAGCTGTGAATTCGATGGTTAAAGTCGTATTTTTCTTGCCGATTAGATTGGCGTTAATGGACTAGCATCTAAGTAGGTAGGGCCGCGAACACAGGAAGGTTACGACGCGACGGAGTATTGTTTAGCTGGGTAGACAAACATCGTAAAGTCTTTACTACGGCGAGGTTGATAAGAATGTATTGAAACAGGCTGTAGGGTGGCAAACTTCATTATTTCTGTTATTACTAGTATGAACGAGCAGGGAGTAATGTTTAACGAAGGTAATAATGGACAGGTTACGGACCATGATATAACTGATGTACTGTAGCAAGTGCCAGTGCCACGTGGTGACGCTTTTGAGTATACGTTTGTCCCCACCCCGAATCTTCCCGTGGGCGTCGTAAGAATTGACTAAGGGATTGAGATGACATTGAATATTCGTTTATAGACGATTGATTATGATTATGGACATCATCATCGTCATACACTACTGTGAACACCAACTCGTTTGCCCAGGGCAGCGTGGCAATTGTGGGCACTTACCTTCTATTGCATCCATACTTAATAGAAGAGGCCTACGTCCACAAGTGCACTGAGAGAGTCTGATGATGTGTGATGAGACTGTAGCAAGCTTGCTTTTGGTAACCATGCTTGTAGTCTATACAATATACATACAATCATAACCACAAGTGGTGTCATTTTTTTACATAAAAGGCAGCTTACAGCTTGCAGCATACAATAACTCTTTTATTGTTTGTCTGCCAAACAGAGTAGCTGTACTGATAGAGACAGCTGGTTGATTACGATTGTATAAGGTTTGATTGTTGGTTTGATTTAACAGGACCAATAAATTGAACAGTGTAAATTGAACTGTACTCATCAAAATGTAAAAATTCCGTGATAGTATTGTTCATATTTTTATGACAATGTATTTTAGTGATACAAAAAATTTCGTCGTCAAAACTTCGCATGTTTACAGCTACTTGATTGCCGAAGTCCACAATGTCCAGGTAGCTCATCTAATAATACGAAGTAATATCAATAAAGTTGCCCTTTACAGTAAAATCCACATATTCGGGCTACAAGTCATGACCCCCACAGTTTCGACATGCCAAGCTCATATAAAGCCCCCAGGCCCCCGTCTAAGGTTACGTTCTGATCGCTCGCCGAGCACGGGTGAATAGATGATCGAGTATGGAAACTAACCCCTTTATTCATCTCCAATCAAATAAAATAAAACGTCTCCTAACCTAACTTAGTAAGCCGATATGAATTGTTTGTCCTTCTCGGTATTATTGACATATTGATAAGACAGAAAGGGACAAACAACTATCAGCTTGCGAAGTTAGGAGACTTTTATGAATAATTGGGGTAAGGGATTTCCATAATGGAACAATAGTTCTCATTGTACGAGTGGATATCGCACGTTAAAAAAATAGGGATTAATCTACGACACTAATACAAATACCGCAGTTTTTACACCTAAAATTGTGATTACTACGTATCATCTGCAGCCACCATTCCGCCATTCCGCGCACGCACAACTATTTAAATAGTACATTACCAACTCACTTTTGTACACACATACACTTGAACCAGAGCAGAAGAAATTAAAGATTTCGCAGACGCGCATATGTATCCTAATTAGAGTTCCGTGAACCGAAACACCCCGCTTGCCGCTTACTCCAGTATACATAAGTATATGAAAAACCCTGTCCATGCCTGCCTGCGGTCCTGCTGTCTCTTGCTTCATTCTAAGCTGACTTGTAAAATTTTGGGACAAACTAAAATCAACTTTATTACCTACCGAGAAGGTCAACATTTTTGAATATTTCTCTTCTATGGCTGGGCCTTAGGAGGTTAAGGTCAGGTCAAATTATATTGGTTAACGTTCAGCGAGCGCTCACCCTATTGGAACACATTGCCGTAGGCTATTTGTCAACCCCGACCTACCCTCACTCCCTCTGCACATAAAAAGCATTTGAATAATCGAAATGACGAGCCCGGGATATTGCCAATATTGTGTACAGGTGCTGTAGTAATTGAGGAAACGAATTCGCCATTCGTGTCTTTACGAGTTTTACGACTGTTTAGCCGGGTGCAAGAGGTGAACTCTGAAGGCTTAACGGAAACATAGAAAATCGTAATTTCTCTGTCACACTCATGAGGCCTTCGTTGGAAGTGACAGAAACAGATGCTCGAAATTTACATTGGATGCGGAGAAAACTGTATGTAGTACCAGCTTTAGATTCACAAAATGCATCATTTAGGGTGAATTCTAAAAATCCATGTTGGCCTGTGAAATATATATCAGCCAATTTAACGAGCAATTTTTAACTAATTAAATGCAGACTTACCATATTATTAGTTGACCGAAATTACTTCGTAGAAGCGTAGGCGTAACGACAATATATCGGGATTAGCGATAATATGTTCCAATTAGCCATAATACAAAGTAGCATAATACTGGTTCGCATGAGTTTCTGACATAATGTAACACCATTATACGCTTGGGAATAACATCAGGCGTGGCGTGGCATTACACATTTAAGACCAAGGAGTTCATGACAAAATTAAATTAGTGCAACTGATCAATTTACAAGACGCTAAATATTTGCTTTCTATGTAATTATCTCCCCGACAATGGTATTGCTTCCAGTTAACTCATTATCCAACCCCATACACGTCCCTACATGTATTTTCACCACTAATTGAATTTAATTACACGAAATTTGGGGTGGCGTCGACGTCTGCGATGACGTCATCTCACATATCCTTCTTACCTCTGGCGATGAATCTCAGCAACGCATACAATGCCACAAATTCTGAGACTATAACAAACACATTGGTATGGTATACAAATTGTGAGACTAAAACAGACTATGCTATGGTACAGAGTACTGAGACTAAGAAACTATGGCATGGTACCTACAATCCCACTAATACCAAATGTGTTTTTATAGTTCCAGAATTTTTAGCAACAGGAATCAATATTCGAATTTTGAGTGTTTTGATTGCAGCAGAGCTGCTATTTGAAGTGGTCATTAGTACGAGAATCTATGGGTTAAAGAGGGAAGGGGAGAACTGTGATTGTGTGACGTGATGAATGTGATGATGGTGGTTCACAGATCCAACGATAATGTGTATTGAATTGAACTATGTTTTAACCTAGGGAATGCCTTTCGTGTCTAATTAACTGTTCCCGATTGCTTCGAATTCTTATAAGTCTAGAAACCTAAGAAATATTCCTCATCATAGATATCATTTCTGGACAAAAACATGCCTGCAAAAGGATATAGTTACATACTTTAACTAACATAAAGATTTCTTAATCCATTGGACCTAAGGTGAAAAACCTCGACTAACTATAAAGAGGGATCGTGTTCCCAATTCGCTATTATCCAGAAGTTTGTAAGGCGTGACCAGTAAACCCATTGTTACTAAACGGCACTCATTTTATGAACGTAACGACTGTAATAAACTCTTTATTTTACTCAATCACTTACAGCAACGGAGGTTTATGATTTTAACCGCCTGGAGGTAGCTACATGCATTTGTCGTGTGCCTCGTGTGTATTCTACCATAGTATCAAATGTTCTTGTTCTTCTTTTGGTGCCATATCCTAACGGATGTCGGTCGGTGATCATCATGCTAAAGTTTTCTATACTCTTTACTATTCTTGAAAGAATGGCAGCGTCAGTAGCACCGGTTCAGTCCATAATGTTTTCACTCCATGTAGTTCTAGGTTTTCCTCTTCATCTTCTGTTCTCTATTTTTCTTAATTTTGTAAATATGGCCAAATTACGCTGTTTTTCTTCTTTTTATCGTGAGAACTAATTCCATTTATTTATTCATTCTATTTAGATTATTTAGCAATCAAATGTTCAAAACTACTAAAATGATTTCAAGTTAGGTATCATTCAATTCATCTCCGTCCCAAGAGACATTAGCTGCAAACCGTAGTTTAGAAATTTTGCCTTATTCCAGATGTCCTTTTCAAAGAGAAATTGTCTGCTGACTCCGCGGAAAATTCTTAAAAGTATCTGACTTGGGAACTTTTGTGGCGTCACTTAGTTCTGTTCCGATACTTGCGTTGCATTGCAGTTGCACGATATTTGTGGAAATCTAGCTGTTAAATAATTTCAGTCATAAGTCTTTTTCATGAAATTATAACTCATGCTACAACAACCTCAGATTATTTATAAGATCCGATCTATTTGATGACTCGTCAAAATCTATTCAACAGTTTAATATGCATACAATCAAAATATATTTACCTTACCTTATTCTCTACTCGGATAACAACATGTATTTTACCAGTCATTAAAATCAAATTCAGTCCATAAAACCTTAAAACCTCATTTCCGTATCCCCCTAACTCAAACTATGACTCATATTGAGGGGCAGGTCGATTTATACCTATTAATACATTTTGCAATACTAATGTATGGATACATCAAGGGTAGGTTTTTAGCCCCAGGAGTGTAATTTTGGAGGTGTTTGAGTTCCGTGGGTGTATAATTGAAGAATTACCTTGCGAAAGCTATTTAATTATTTTGCTTTTCGCAAAGGCAGGCAAATTAGTGGAATTAACATCAAACAAAATTTTAACGTAATAGCAGTCTAAAATGATCAGCCTATTCAGAATCTATGATGTTTCAGCAAGACATGTATACTTGTACAAGTATACAATCATGTCTTGCTATAATAATATGTGCTTAGTAGATGTCAAATTAATGTTAACACTTTTGCACTTTAATTCAGTAATTACATTGTCGATTTTATTTACTTAAACTGAGCAGAAAATATAAAACTTGTCTTGTTTTAAAATTCCAAAAATTACACGATACTTGTAGATAATATTTCTTAATTTCTTAAAGTAAAGAGTAGTAAACGAAGACTAATAATAGTTCATGAACCAGCGTTAGAATAGTATTTCATATTTTACACGCTTTTTTTAACACCGGCTTATCTATCTCTAAGAATATACAAAAGATTTGATCCGAGGTCGTTTGAAAGCCTCTTAATGTTTCCGAAAATTAAAGAGCAATAAAAGAAATGTCCCATTACACGGGACATATTAATTCAATTCCGCGTTGTTTGTTTGAAAAATTCTCACCATTTTACTAAGTGTTCAGACAAACTTTCATCCGTGACTAAATTAACTATTCAAGAGTTCAGAGTGTTAAAGTGCTACATGTACCTTGACGGGAGGTTTATTATCTTTAGTAAGAAAGATAATGGAAGCATCAACTTCATAGGTCAAACTTTTGACTTTAAGTTACTTTATATTTAAATCCAAATTAAAGAAAATTGCGGTTCAAAAGTTCTAAATCTATGTATAGCCTGCAAATTATACCGTAAGATATTAAGTTTTGATTTGAACCATGTTCTGACATCTTATTGACTTTATCCTTATGAATAACTTAGCATAATATTCAACCTGAATTTACTGTTTATTGCATACCCATTTGAAATTACTATGGATTTATTTATGGGCTTCTAAAACAATTTTGAAACCCTCGTACCTTTGTTTAAAGTTCGCCATTATTTTTCATACAGTTGCATTTGTTTGTGTTCACTGTTCAAGTGTTCATGCTAATGAAACTAAATATACTTAGACCTAAAACATACTATAAACTAGAAAAACTAATAAACACGGAAGTCAGAAAGGCCCTCGCGATAATCCAAAACTCAAATCTGTCACTCTTTTGAGATGTGATTGGTGTAACAGAGACAGTTACTTCAAACTTTCGATATTCGGGTAGGGTGTTGCTGGTATGAACTTCTTGTTAACCACTTAAACTATCGTTAATCTTCCTTTGGCCTCAAAATCACTGAAACCATTGCGTGCCCGTTAATTGCTACATATTGTTTGATATGGATTTTATTAGCCCACCAGAGGGGATTGGAATTAACTTCGTTAAGCACTCTTTCTGTCGGATATTGTCTGAGCAACTTTCTTGAATAGGTTTGTTTTTACTAAATCATGTTTGATGACGCTGTATTCCTGCGAAATTTAGGCGTATTGTGGCGAAATGGTTACTAGCGCTTAAAAGCTCGCATGTTTTAGTTTTGAAACTATAATTTCGTTGCTATACTTACTAAACCTCGGATGACTCTGATTTACGGAGCAGCTCAATCGGAGCAATACATTCATGGAAATGTTACCTTTCTTTCATTTTGAATATTTACGAGTGTATTTGCCCATCAAATGAGTGTGCAGGAATAAGATTAAGTATATCCATTGTTTGGTTTGGTGTTTAAAAAAAGGTAAACAATCTTGCAGTATATTTTTATTGAAAACTACGAGTAGAAAATAAGTTTTAGCAAATATACATAATATAACAAGGAAATACCGTGATTTACATTGTTTTTGATTCATTAAGTACCTAGTTTGGATTTTTATATGCATTTTTCAATAAAAAGATACTGCAAGATTGTTTACCTTTTTTTAAACACCAAACCAAACAGAGTATAGCGTCGATTTTTCCATTCAGTTGCCATGAACAATCTGTCTATTGTAGTTGGTACTACCGAAGCTTATGGGTATGAGGCATCTCTTGTTATATTGCGTCTTTGTATACCGCTAGCCCGCGTCCATATTACGTCCACAATGTGTCTGCAGATGCATTTAGAATGTATGCAATGCGCTGTCGAAGCGTCTAATGATAGTTCCAATCTAATAATACAAATTCTAACCCAATCAGACTCCATTCCACTATCCCGAATATTCTTATATTATTGAATAGTCTTGTTTTACTAACAATAAATTATTATACGTAGGCAGTAACTCGATAATCTCGATATTAAAATAAAACGTTTGTATGAGTAAGACAGACCAATCTCATCACGAAATATTGAAGTCAAGTACAAATATTGTTCAGGTTGATGAATACAATCTACTGTTAAATTTATTGCTCCTGCTGTAGGAAACACCCGGTATACACCTAGTAGTACCTTGAAGAAAAAAGTAGTGCAATAGTTATACAGGGTGATTTATTGGGTCATATAGCCTAACCTAGCAGAAGTGAAAAGCCTACTAGCGTCACACTGAGCAACTTTCACTAAGGAGACAACCAGAAATCACAATTATGAGTTTACTGATCCTTAATTGATAGTCTTTTCAATCCTGCTCCACGACTCAAAAATTCATTTTGTATACAAACGAGCAGTTATTGGGTAGTCAATTTTAAGTAATATAAATAAGTTTCTGTATAACTTTTATCTCAAAACACAAGAATTATGCATATAATAGTTCCCTTGCTTCCAACTTCTATTTCAAACAAAAAAGATCTCGGTAAAGTCTTCATAATATTTAAATCGCCCGCAGCGTCTAGTCTACGGTTAGTGTTTTTATAAGAGCTGACTTCCCAGTCAAGAGCCGTTCGGACTCAATGGAGTAGAAAATAACAGGAGATCAAAAAAGTTTTAAACATCGATAGGCTTGCAATCGTACTTTATGCAACAATTCTATAAGAGAGGCTGAAAAAGGTGCAAAACTGCAATGTCCAAGTTTTACCTACTACCGCGAGCTCTCTCACTTCAACGAAGGCGCCATTAGAGGGACAGAGACAAATCCCCAAAATGTATGGATTTCGAAGTTCGAGGTAGGGCCGCTGTGGACAGTTTGTATGATGCAATAACTTATTCTTCTACTACTTAAAAGCTTGGCTCTTGTCGGTGGAGTAAACGTTCCGTTCGTTGTTCCGCTAAAGGAGGATTTAGACCAAACGAGCATTCGCTCATTCTATCCCCCACTCTACGAATTGAACAAATTTCGACGAATCACGTTTTGTGTAACGAACGAATTTCGTAGCGTGGGGGATAGAATTAGCGAATGCTCGTTTGGTCTAAATGCACATTAATGTTTTGGCTTGCTCTTGGTAGGACAGCACATTATTTTTTTCCTTGACTTGGTTAAAAAATGCTTGCCTTAGTCTCCCTCGGCCCCATTTCCAATACAATTGCAATGATGCAAAAACAATCATTTTATTTTTATTCTGTCTTAAGAAATGAATTTCAAGTTTCAAGGAAGTTAAGTAATAATTGTAGGCACTAATCGGAAACGATTTAATATTTTAGCAGGTCGAAAATAACTTTAAACCACTTACAAAATACGTACCTACTAAAGTTTCAAAGTAGTCTTCAAATTTTCAAGGCACCAAACCACGAGACGAGCAGCTGTTTATTTAAAATTCCTAACAAAACTGTATTAAAATTTCAAAGGGAACTGTAGCGAAAACATCTCAAAGATTAAAAGGTACAAGATTCTAATTAGAAGAATTCTCTTCAGCTCTGCTTTCAATGGGATTTTAATTTCAACTTGAAATAATTGTGCTGAGATAAAATGTTACTACTTGTCTGAAACTAAATAATTTAATAAAAGAACTTACCTAGAAAACACCAACTGCATTTCCTGTAACAAATACATGTTATTAATAAAGACGTACAATTAAAACACTATTGTTAACTGATGTGGTAATGTCAAAACAAAGAACATAATCAAATCAATTCAACCGGGTGGGTGAAAAATTTATGAAATTCTACATCGTTCCCAAGAAAATTGTTAAGCGTTAGTCGGGGGTAAGATTTATCTTAGGGTCGTCGAGTCTGAGCCAAGGCCGTAAGTTAACGAGTATATACGCCTTACGTATGGACTGAAAGTGAAAAATCTTTAACCTGTCTTATATAAGTTAAGATAGGGTAAGATTAAACAGTTTTTTTTAATGGGGTAAGACAAAATGCTATCATGTGACTCTGTGCCAGAAGGACGATTTTTTACTATCCCCATTCTGAAAACGGTTTCACCTTCCCCCTCCTTTCCTTACCTATAACGTTAAACGGCAATTACACTTGGTTGTTCGCCGCATGGAAACATTGTCAGTTGCCTGGCAATTTCGTACTTTGATTCGGCAATCGTATTAGGCGAACGACCAAGTGTAGTTGCCGCTTTACTTTATTTATATTGTCGGTTAATAAGGTAATATCACAAAAACAAATTGATATTTAAACCTCACCTAATTTAATCAACCAATGTTTTCACTCTACTATAATATTGAAATGAACGATTTTGATTTTAGCAATTTGTACATTATGGGTTCAGTAGTAATACTACTTCGACTTTCGTAAATTTCGAGTACTTGTCTCTGTCACTCCAACAAATCATTTCATCATTAGTATGACAAAGACAGAGTCTTGAAAGCGAACTTTGAAGTTAGCGTTAGGCCTACTGATCCAACAACAGGAAATATGTTAAAATAAAAATCCTTGGTTTCGATATTACAGTCTAGTGAAAAGTTTAATGAAATTACAAATGAAGAGGAGGTAATACAAGCAGTCAGACACTATTAGGTCAGGTCCTTAAGGAACAAGGTTACATAACGCCAAACGGTAAATACATTTGTATCTCGACTGCATCTGACAGGTTTGCACAGCTTAATTGGGTTCTGAGCACTGCATCTAGTTAGCTTAATCTATTTGACCTGGGTTGCAGATGATTGTCACATGCAACTGTAACCTAGATATGCCGCATACTATGTCAAATCCGATATAAATCGATTACCTATTTAACGTCAATAAAGAGCAAAGTCAAATAGGTCCTTAAAATGACTGCTCCTTTAATTTTACGGTCTAAGATATCAGTGTATGTAAGTACGGTTTGTAATTTTCTGGATGGTTTGAATCTTACATATACACGAGTATTTGAACCATACACGTAACACCGTGAATAGTATGTTCGTTCTGATAGTAAAATTATCAGCAGATGTTAAACGAACAATTAAAGTGATATATATCTGATCTGAATGATACAACGGATTAAAGTTAGATTTAATTTAGATACCATAATGAAAACTGTCGTATCCAAACAAGTTGAATTTAGTTTGAGGAACAATAGGCAAAAAAAGTTGCAGAACAAGTTGAATGCAACCATGCAGACGTAAAAAATACAGATCACGCAATAATGCATGTAACACGTGGGGCCAAACCCCTTGCTACTGTCCCCTAACATAAACAGGATAATGGAAAAAGAAACGCTACGTAATGGGAAATAAAGTTCATTTTAAATGGGGCGGAAAGACATTTCAATAAATTACTGCAAGCAATGCAGGGAGTGCATTGCTTGGATCGATAGAGCGGCGAAAATTTCGGGCTCTCGAGTTTAATTGGAGCTGGGGAGTAAATGATATCGAGGTGTACTAGTGTAAGTTCATGTCAAAATTTTCATCTATAATTTCTATAGTCATTTCATCTAGTACTCATTAAGACGAATCTAAGTGAATCTAAGTCGCTGTGGCCACCTTCTAACTTCATCATTAGACAACAGACAGAGATCAGAGATAGGGTATCGGTCCATGACATTATAATGCATTGTCATCCAACTTAAAATTTTTGGTAACAACACAAAATTTGAGGTCAATCGGTAAATGGGACGTGAATCTAATTTAACTTAAACATCGGGATAGGTGAAACTAAATAAAAGCTTGTTAAAGAGTATTGTAACATTACACAAAAATAAATAAGGTAAAATTTCCTTCCAAGAAGCCTTTCGTACAAGGCTATAGACACATAAAAATAAACCCTATCCACTAAAATAATTCACGCTTTCGTTATGAGTAAAATAAAAAATCCACGCTTCTATGCACAAATTAGATCAGGTTTTGCATAATTTAAAAGATAAAAACCGTCTGCCAGAAACAATTACCAGCACTATTTGTTTTTGTGCCAATTGGTGAAGTTCTCTCGTTAGGTTTTGTATGATTTTGAGAATGGTTACAAAGTTGTTCCACATCAGAGTACTACGACGGAATAGTCTACGTATACTATTACCGTTGGATGAAGAAAACTCATATTTATTGGAGCTTACGAATATCTAAAGCTTATCAATAGTATTGACTATTGATCGTAATCAATAGTATTGACTATTGATCGTAATCAATAGTACTGACTATTGATCGTAATCAATAGTACTGACTATTGATCGTAATCAATAGTATTGACTATTGATCGGAACTGATCGTGACATGAAAAAATAAAAAACAACACTATGGTGGAGCTACGTCTGCTTGACGCTTACGCATACTAAAGATTTAATATAATTTAAACGTCATGTAATAAACGTCACTCGTTACTCCTCTTGCCCCACTTTCATACTAATTCATACTGCAGGAACAGACACAGTTTAGCGATAGACCTGTAACAAAACTGGAATTTTTGGAGATACCGGATTTTCTGAATGAGAAAAACATCTATAACAAGTGCCGAGTTCAGCTACAGGCAATACCAATATTACAATCCTTAAGGTGCATTCAGACCAAAAGAGCATTCGCTGTTCTATCCCCCGCTCTACGAAATCAACCAATCACGTTGTGTGTAACGATCGATTTTCGTAGACCCCCATGTTTAGAATAGCGAATGTTCGTTTGGTCTGAATGCACCTCGGATCATTAATGTTCATCAGAAAATAAAATGATCCCGTGAATTCGCTTATATTATTCCGATAAAATTGTATTTTTTGTTTTCATATCTGATGATCGGTTGACAAATTTACAATATAACAGCGTACGAAGCATTACAGTGGGCTCAGATGGATTCCCTGAATCCAAGATCCAAGCACATGTTTGTTAAAAGCAATAAACCAGGCGTCAATAAATATGCTGTCACGAGACCTCGTAAATGCCGTCGTAAAAAGCAGTACTCTATCTTCTGATACCGGGAGGGACAATTCCAATAATGGTTTGTTGCGATCTAGTTACTCTTTTGCAACAGTTTATGTCCTAGTCTTGAGCAGCAAAATGATTACCAGGGACATAATGGCAATTGGGAACCATAACTTTTAATTTAATTCAATCAACGAGTAGGTGCATTCCATATCGATATTGTTTCTGAAACTAGTTATAGGCAGTGGTCTTGAACGCTACTCACGTCTTAAATAAAACAATAATAGATTATTAAACCTATCTTACAAACGTTTCTACCGATTTCCGAATGCTCGTATAGAGCATACGTATATTGGAAAGAAAGATCATCAAATGTTTCAAATATCAAAATCAAAATAGATGTCACAAAAATCTGGTGATACTACGAGTATGACGCATTAGATTTCATATTTATAAGGTGCGTTTTCAGATGGAAGCAAGCCGCTTTGCATGGTGATAGTAGACGACGAAATAAATAATTTCGCTTCAATCTAAAAAGCGTTGTATTTTTTTCATAATTACTAATTGCATCATATAGATAGAAAAACGTTTACTGCCTTTTAAAACTGTGCGCTTCTTTCGGTCAGCTTTATTGGTTTAGCATACAAGTCACACCGCAGACAATTCGTGCGTATTGTACATAAATATCACGGAAGCACATCCTAGTGTACAAGTGTAATGAGGTTATTGTCCAAGAACAAAGTAAGCTAAGACTTTTAAAACTTAGGTATATCTTCATTACTGAATGCAGACGTAACTAAATGTGATAAAGGAGGGAGAGAAACATTTATCACAATGATTTATGCTCGTAGAACTAAATCTCCAGTAATCTTGCTTGACTAATGAGAACAAAAGTCTGGTTTCACCCAAATCTCACCAGAGTCATACATCATTTTAGTCCCTCATCTAAGACGATCCACCGACCGACCCTTTACAATTTCAACAACAGATGATTCTAAATCAAAATCACACACGTGTTTAAAGCACGACCACTTTACACAGTCTATACAGTCTATTATCAAAAAATTGTAAAATGGAAAGAAGATACGATACGAGTCACTGTAGCAAGTACCGCTAACTATTGTAAAAAACGGGTATTTTTCTACTGAAATCTGAGACGTACGTGATCTGCAAAAATCTGTCGTGTAACTGCTTGTCTACGTGAAAACACAGTAAATGTACCAAATAAGTGCAACCTTTATTCAAATACCGTGGGACTAAATTGTAAATCGTGCCTCGTAAGCGGGCGTGGAGAAATGTATGCAAATTCAACATCAAACGGTTGTAGAAGTCAGCATCAGATATCTCGAAACACTTTGGAAATTAGAATCTACAAGGTATTCCAGCAAAATTCGTAATCTAGACATTTCTGTGGATTTCTATTCCCGGTGGTTTAGCTGTTTCTGAACATTTTGCACTTTGAGTAATATTTTGTCCGAATTATATTACAAGACTTCAAATTAAATTGAAACTTAAATTATGTAATAACTAATAACATTAATTGAAAATTAACCTATATATCTTCTTATTAAGAAAATACCGTTTTAGTAACAACTCTGCAAAAAATACTGGCAACAGACCTTTAGGTGTTCCGAAAGGACCACTTTTAGGGCTCATAATTTATACCGCAGGATATGAAAAGTATACTGAACCTACGTCCGTTCAAGAAATATTACCTTTTCCTTTCCTTTACATTTCCTCTATCCTCCATAAAAATACTAGGCTTTTAGCTATGCCGTCGGTGCACCAGGCTAACCGGTCAGTCGTTTTCTTGTCTCATTATACTAATCATTTACAGCTACTAGTTATCACGAAGTGAACGGAAATCGGAAACGGCCATTTAATTCTATAACCTGATGTGTATATATAAACTATCATACAATATGCCAATATGCCACCATACATGAGCAATTTTCGAAACGGTTAACACGTCATTGAGAACAGTATACAATTGTACTATTGTGGAGGCGTGATTATGGAGTAAGTAACATAATCGGGTAATGTACGAGTAGTTATGGTTTTAGATCGCCCAACCTTCTGGGCACCCTTCCCATTGACAACAATTTGGGTCATGTCAGAGTCTATGTTAGTTTATTTTTAGTATCTATTTATTCATTGGCATCAGTTTTTATTATTATTATCTTTATTTCATTCATTTTTTAGGCTAACTTTTTTACAAAATGTCTATAAAAGTAAAATAAAATAAAACGTACAAAAGCAATACAAAACATGTACACATAATATAAAAAACCTAACCTAGAGAGCCGCCGGCAACGGAGCGGGCCCAAGCTTGCAGACGGAGAGGAACCGCCGGACTATGCGCGCCGTGTCCAGGATTACCGCCTTCTGCATCTGACCCTTGACCCAACCACCTAGCGAGAGCCTCTTGAGGTGTTGATCGAGACTCTTCGCTATGAGACCGTTCGCAGAAACTACTATCGGTACAATGATCGCCGAATCAACCTCCCACATGTCGGTTACCTCGTGAGCCAAGTCAAGGTACTTACTGGCTTTGTCCTTCTCGGCCTTCACGAGGTTCTCGTCATGGGTGATGGTGATGTCGATGAGCATTGCCCGGCATTGGGATCGATCTATCAGCACGATATCAGGTTTATTGGCTACAATAGTCCTGTCCGTGATGATAGATCGATCCCAATAGAGCGTGGCACAACCATTTTCGTGAACTGCCGCAGGTGTGTACTTATAGTACGGCACTTCGAAGCCCACAAGGCCGTATTGAAGAGCAAGCTGCTGGTGTATAATCCTGACTACGAGGTTGTGTCTGTGCAAGTACTCGGTGTTAACAATCTGAGAACAACCGGAAATAATATGCCTGAGTGACTCACCGGGACGGCGGCATGCCCGACAAATGTCGACCGTGCCGTCGTTATTCGTCATGATAACCTCGTCAGCAATTGCACAGGCAAAACCCTCGGTTTCTCCGAAGAGGTCCCCGAATCGTAGCCAGTTCACCGACGCGAGCAGATCTACATCCGGTCCGGTGAGGGCCTTGTAGAATCGCCCGTGTAGCTCCTTGCTCTTCCATACCGCCTTGCGGTCCTAGGTGCTTAGTACCACAGGTTTGCGCCAGTTCTCTTTTGCCAAGGAGAGAGGCGTGAGGTTCCGATCTACTGCCACCACATCTCGATGCATCCCGCACTTATTATTATGATTATTATATATATGTTATACAACAATGCCGAAAGGTAGTTTTAATTGTTTTAGTAAAACAAATAATTACATCTATTAGTCTAGGTTTTTTGTTATTGTTTATTATCTTGGTCATGATTAAACCGATTATCTACTGACGTACCTACGTTTTGCACTCGGTATAACTAATTTACTTCAAGGCTGGTTCTTTCGTTCACGTTGAACATGTAATTTCGTAAAATAATATCATTTACTGTTTGAATTTTAATTAAAACGAAGCTGTACATTGTATCAAGATTTCTATTTTAAGGCAGAGAGCAAGTACAAAAATAAAGCATAATCATAATGAATGGGGAACGTTTGAAGGGCTTAAGGACAACCACACAGGGTGCAGCAAATCCCTAAACAGTCGGGGCCATGGTCAGATTGCCGGATTAGACCACGATTTATTGGCTAGTTTATTTCGGCGCGGTAGCTTACATGGAGACGGCGGTTTTATCTGCTCTAATTAGGAGTATAGTTACTGACTGAGCAAAGGTTGAATATTATGAAATTTGGTTGTTTATATGTTTAACATCCGTGTTGTTCTCTAGTGGAATATTTTGTGCATCCGATCCGCGTATATTTGTAGCCATACTATGAGGTTTCAAGAAACGGTTACGTTACATATACAACAACATAGTTTAGTTTTCCAAATAGTTTAATTTTAAACTGTATTAATTCTCAAGTTCAAATATAAGATGCCATTTACTAAAGAAAAAGTACCGAGTACACTATAAACGTGATGTGATGGGCACAATCGCAACCGGGTGAAAACAATAGTGTTTTTATCTGACAGATATAGGTATCTGGGCCTTGTCAAACAGGTCGTAACTGTATTCATTGTGTATCACATTTTTGATTTTTCATCACAGATACTAAAATCACAGAAACAAGAAAAGATATCTTCTCGAAGGTCCTGACTCGTATCGTAAACGACGCAACTGTAAAACATTTTTGATTTTTCATCACTAGCATACTAACATCACAGTAACAAGAAAAGATCTTCACAAAACATCTGACTCGTAAACGAGGTAGTAGGTAACTCTAATCGTCATCACAAAGTTAACAATTTCACGCTTTCGATTTCAGGACCACTCTCAGCTTCAAAAGCCCAGTTGACATCAAAGGAATGATCTCACCATAAACCATTTTATAGGTGTCGTTTTTACACGTCTTCTCTACCGACAAATAGGATTCCTTGACCCCCATTTGTTAGGTAGTGGGAGATACTTCCGCCTTTTAAAAAGACCTGATTTATGAACGTTCTTTCAAAGTGTATCAATCGAGACGAATCTCAATTTATCTCTATGGGATTCTTATTAGGGATAGTGGAGTTTCTAAAGGACATAATAGTTTCTAGGACGTGGATTGATAGTTAAATGGTTTAAAATGCATTTTGAATAGCTAGTATAGGGGATTTACTTAAGGCGCTGTCTAGACCTTCATTGATGGCTCAGTTTATTCTTGCACTAGATGGGAAAAGGAAATGGATCGTTGCTAAACGCTTTATGTTCTGGGAGCTCCAATTACATTTAAGTTGAATCAATTACATTAAGATGTAGATCACTTTGACTTAGATTATGTTTTTTAAACGGACTCAGTGAGGCTCAAGATACAGGCTCAGTCTAGTTTGGGGCACACCGGACATCGCCAGATAAAATTGTAATTGCTGTTTTGGTAAATAAATAGATTTGTTATTATTAAATTATTATAGATTAGTGTCGGATGTTGTTAGATATTACAGTTATCCAAAATAATGAAGACGGATCTTATATTAACGTTCACTTGCACAATCCAGAGTTAGACAACTAACACGAAGTTAAAAGGTTATAAATATCAAAAATGTTTAAATGTTAACCCTAAATTGTGCGAGAGGGCTTAACACTATTTGTGGAAAATTGTATTTATTTTTTGTTAATTATATTTGTCGTGTGTGTTCATTTTGTGAAGCAATCTAGGTCCCAAAATTTTGAACAAAAGTTCCATTGAAACAATTTGTTTTTCACAATAGTGAACAATAAGTGCTTACTTAGGTACTCTTGACACATATTATTAGATAGCGAATGTAGTTACTATTAAACCGTAAAGATAACGTAATAACTGGCCTATTTTACCAAAGATAAAGTCGAAGTGAAATCAATATCACACATTGAACACCTGATGGTAACGATCAAATCATCGGAAACATCCTGTAATTGAATTATATCTAATTTGAAAACATCAAGAAATATATTCCTATATGTATTTTTAACATTTTTGACAGCTCGAGCTGAGCTTACGTTTTAAGTTTGATTCTTTATATTTGTGCTCGGCTTTCAATCTGACGATTTTAATCAAAAGATTTCATGTCAGTTTTAAGCGTAATTTATAATTTGCTGGCTGTAATGTAAAGCTTTATTATATGTTAAAATACAGTATGTATTTGATCGTAAAGCAAAGAAAGAAACACATTAATTTTTAGATCATACTAAACAACTTTTACTATGGGGCCAAACCCGAATTCACGAAAAAAATTTGGACATTTTCATACATTTTGATTGCGTGATCATGAACACGTTGTATGGGAGAGTAATTTTTTTTTTCACGAATTCGAGTTTGGGCCCATACTCCACAGTAAAAGTTGTTTAGTATGATCTAAATATTAATGTGTTTCTTTCTTTGCTTTACGATCAAATACATACTGTATATCATATCTTCATAACGATACAAATACCTTGATTGAGCATTTCTTCTAGAACAGGACACGCATTATTCATCTATAATATAACATGCTCTAATACGATATAATATTTGGCGAATACTGTAGATCTTTATACTCTTTATTTTTCCGACTCGAGTGTACAAAAACGCCACATGTTTTCTACAGATGACAAACATCAGCTATAAATTATGTACCCGAAACGTTATTTATATATTATCTTAAATTCGGAAGTCAAACATGAACCAAATGCTACCGCAAGATACATCCAAACCAAATCGAAATTGCTCTTCCCACCGTACCAAGCATTCGTCCCAAGTCCCAAACTAACCACAAAAATATGATCCTTCATGACACAACAACTCAATTTAAGCGGGGATCAAATTTAACTAGTTTTGAATGTTGGTAGCGATAAGAATCACTACTATTTGGGTGCAGTGCCCGAGCGGCCATGACTCATCTGTCAAGTGCATAATTTCTCTAAAGCGAAAGAACATAAGCGACAAGACTTCGTGACCCAATGCGTACACGGAGAACGTTTCTACATTGGCTAAGTTTTATGTAGAAGTTTAAATGCGGGGAAGATGAGATACACATAAAGAAACGGCTTTACCAAAGGATCGTAAAGTATTAACCAATAATGTAAACTGCATGGGAATTATAAACAAGTGTTTATTCCGGTAAGTATTTCAATATACGTATACCGTTAAGTAGCATAAATAAATAAATATCTTGGGACATCTTACACGAATCAACCTAGTCCCACGGTAAGCTCAATTAAGGCTTGTGATTTGGGTACCAGGTGACAATATATATAAATATAATAGATAGATATATATAGATACTTAAATACATATACAGCCATGAGCAAGGAACAAATATTTGTGATAAAGAAATACACAAATAATGCCCTCGCCGTGATTCGAACCCGGATCCTCCAGCTTCGTAAGCAGGGTCACTACCAACTAGGCTACGGAGGCTGACAAAAGAAGAAGAAAGCATAAGCAAATAACTAAGGTTCTGATTGGCATAGACGTAGATTTCAAACTAAGTTGTTCTTTGAAAAGTTCAATTTTTTGTAGGTACTAGGTGGTAGTATAAATTTCTTAAAAAACCCTTTTCTCCTGTAAACGGAGCCACAGAGCCACTAAAACTACTTAAAACTTATGCAAACAAGACTTAGCTGTTAAGATGTTTTAAGAGTTAGCCGATTCAGATGCGTACACAATCCTCTCCACCGAAATTAGACGGCGATAACAACTCCCGGTAAGGTGTTCTATTTTTAAAAGTCAAGTCTGAGTTACGAGAGATTGCGAGTTTTTGTGACACAGCAGTATCGGTGGCAGTTTGTTTGTAAACAAACGGTTGTTGTGGGAATTGATTCCGATTTCCGTGACATTTTTTAACGCAAACAAGTATTTCGTAAATTGCCGTTGAGAGGACGGCGAATAAATAAACCAGACTTAAATGTCGTTCTTCTTCAGAAAAAACTCAACCGTAACAACTAAAAAAGCAAAAGTGAACGTGTGTTGTATTTTAGACACAATCTCAGTACAGATTAACCTTAGTTGCAATTTGTACCTAACCTAGTACTGATACTTAAATATAGAAGCGTCTGGTATTATATTTATAAAAAGCCAGATCTTTTTTTGGGTATACCGAAAAAATAATTAACTGCTCTAAAAATACAACAAACAAAAGACTAGTAAAACACCAATAATAAATCAATAAACATTTAAAATGCTAATCGGTAGGTAAGGTTACCTATTACCT
This sequence comes from Thaumatotibia leucotreta, assembly GCA_025490895.1. Taxonomy (NCBI): domain Eukaryota; kingdom Metazoa; phylum Arthropoda; class Insecta; order Lepidoptera; family Tortricidae; genus Thaumatotibia; species Thaumatotibia leucotreta. The sequence continues at coordinate 1,695 of JALPQI010017469.1, read as the reverse complement.
TAGTAACAAAAGGCAAAACCAAGTAAAAAAGAGAATCGTAAAACGTAAAGACTAAAGATCAACAAATCAGCAAACGCAGAACGTGTTATTTCAAAGTTTCGGCTGAATATTCACGAAATGATAATTCTATAGAGATCCTCGGTGGGAGCGGGCCTTCTAAATATGGATGTACCAACGCGGAGATTCTTAGAGCCGATTTGATTTCGCAAGATGATGAAGATTTCGGAGTAAATCTTATAATTGGAAGAGAAATAAAGGGTTTTGTCGTTGACGGCAATGAATAATTTGATGCTGTAATTGCCTGCTAATCTAGCGGAAAATATTTACAGTCCGCTTTTTCCTTAGTTGTCGATTTAGCGTGTAATTTATTCAAACAATGACTTCTTTATTCACAGTTTATTTAATTTATGTCATCATGACATAATTTATTTATACGAACATATTCAGAATTTGTAACACTAACAATTATGGTACCCTCATCACAAGCCTTAATTGAGCTTACCGTGGGACTAGGTCGATTTGTGTAACATGTCCCAAGATATTTATTTATATACTTATTAAAAATATATATGTATTATGTTATTCTTGTCTACAGTAATTTCATTCTTACTAACCTACACTTCAAAACAACTCCATTATTACTTGTCTGTTGTAAAAATTGGCAATTTAGTTCCATTTTAGCAAAGCAGTCTGACATTAAATGACAATACAGCAATACATTAGTCATCTCATACATTACACGCGATCGCGACTCATACAAATTCCAGTTACATTTTACATTTTCTGCCTATCAACTTCTTAAGACATATTTTTCACGATTCGCTAATGACTCACATGTTACTTTAAATACAATGCTCGCGAACACGCAATATCATACAGTCGTAAATGTGAGCAACGACATGTATAGTACAATATTAACTGCACTGAAATTGTACCAAAAAATGTAATGATAATTTTGACTTATGACTTTGGTAAAGACAACATAAAGTTGTATATTTTTAGCTGTCCCATACAAACAGATTGCACAAAACATAAGACACATTAATCTCGAAAAGAACACAAAGACAACACATTGTATAAAAGAAAATTTGCTCAGTATACTAGGAAACGAACGGGAAATTAAGAAAAGTCCATAAAAAGTTAACTACAGATGAACAGGATACTCCCACAGAGTCTCGGTCAAATGATATAACACAAATGGTTTCAATGACAATGCCACAATAGCATGAGGATGTTGTTTTTGCTACAGAACATAATATTACAGCTCATATTTATAGTAAGGTCGAGTGAATGTAATAAACGTTTGAAAACAAAAGTAATTTACGTTGCTAATAACTTAACGAATCGAGGAAGTAACTACGCGAAATAATTGAGAATTAAACGTTATGCTTGCAGAGTTTATACATCTAATTTCGATTAAGGCGGTCAAATTGGATCAAGTTTTTTAATTACGCCGCTTTGAACTCTTTGAAACGATGCTAAAATTTGAAGAAATTTGATCCCAGTGTAGAATATTGTCTTAATACTCTTAATAGAAATACAAATAGTCCGTTCTTAAATCTGGAAATAATATTAAACATTCACATTATTCACAATGTTGCATGATATCTACAAAAAACGTCGCCAGTAGTTGATGTTTTAATTAAAGAATCACGAACTTTCTCTTTAAAGATTCATTAGGACCAAAACAACATG
>JALPQI010017468.1:0-25883 GCA_025490895.1 Thaumatotibia leucotreta | reverse complement strand
CCCGAAAGGAATCTCGTTCGCAAGGAATCCTGTGGTTTACAAATGTAAGCGCGTTGAAACATACATTTTGAAGCCATTGGACGTTGTGAGTGTTGAGTGTATGCCTATTGACAACCCTAGCCTAAAAGTAAATAATCAAAATCAAGTGCGGGTAGTTCGCAAAACCCGTGCAGTGAGGTGTTGATACATTTTCTCGCCAGTATGCCTGCGTCCACGGGTGTAACGTCATGCCCGAAATGTTGGGATAATATTAAACGTAAGTTTAGGCGATTAAATTGTACGTTGTATATTGAGTAGTAATACGACTGAGCTACGGAAGCTGCTCAAATACTCTAAATACAGCTTCTAGAGACCAGTACAAAATATAATAAAATACGAGAGCCAAAGGCATCTAAAAATCTTGTTATACTTTACACTTGAAAACGACTTACTTAAGAGGGCGCATACACCCAAATTGCAGCACGGAGATTGCATTTTAAGATGTCTTAAATTTGCAAGGGCCGATAGGGAACAAATCCGCAAAGAATTGAAGTTCGCTCGATAGAAATCGACCACGAAAACATGTCTAATTTTCGGGGAGATTTTATTTCCTGACGTTACTTTGGATGCTATAATAGTAATAATTTAGTATTTTGTAGCTTAAACTAATGCCGAGGGCTGATAGGCATAACTTTTTTTTATAGGTTGTCATGTTTAAGAGATAGAGAGGTAAGAAGCATTTGGCGTATAGACCCTTTTTATTTCGCGCGCTGTGTTCTCTCCCGTCGCGCATTTCGCGCGATTTGCTATATCTTCTATTTCCATCCGTGGGCGCGGCCAGTCGCGATTACTCCGTTGAGACGAGAGGACTATGCTCGACGAGCTCATGACGGTAAAATGAATTTAATTAACTCTTTGAAGGTCTGTTTCACATTTAAACCGAAGTTTTGAACCATTGGGTAATATGACTAATAAATAAAACTTCATTCAACAAGTTTTTCATTCATCATTAATGAAAAATATTATCTTATCAGATTTTATAGTGGAAACGAGGGACATACATGAGCAAAAATAGCCGATGATTTTTTTGGATCGCGTAGGTTTGTATACAAATAATAGGTATTTCGTATGTAAGTCGCGAGACTCAAATTTTCAATCGAAAACGAGGAAGATCGACCATTCGCGTCTACTTCAAAAATAACAGATTTTCTTGTCTGAAAAATTGGCATGCTTGTAACCAAAAAATGTTTAGCATGTGGAATACAGGGTTGAAATTCTTTTTGGGTCAGTGAGGGCAGCTACGAGATCCAGAGTAGCTACGCGAAAATGGTCTTGGAGGACCTTCCCTTTATTTTAACTTAATGAAGATTGGCGCTTAAAGATTTTGGAAAAAAACATACAGGGTGCGTGAAAATGGTCATTTGTGACAAACTTTTTTTTTGATGCCAATCGATCCTGTTTCTGTTCAGGATCAAAAGCATGTATGAGAACCAAAAAAAAAATTTCGGCTAGACCCGAAAATCGAATACCACGGATGTGAATTAGTCAGAAACGAGTATAATGATGAAAAATGTTCCGCCATCTTGGATCTTAAATATATACTACATTTTCAGAATACGTTTTTAACTATCTTGAATGTGCTAGGATGTCAGATGTCAACTAGAATGACATAAATCAAAAACAATTTTCTTCGAGTAACAGTAACAAAATTACAGGGCTTGGACCAAGGCCGTAACTGATAAGGATCCGAACGTCTCTGATGCGAAACGCAGACTGAATGCTGCCTCGAGGTCCTGCAAAAGAGCTGTTGCTAGAGCAAAATTTGATTTTGTCGGCAGATTTGGCGAGAAGCTTGCAGGCCACCCTTCCGGGAGTAGGGCCTTCTGGTCACTTGCCAAAGCTGCCGAGGGAAACTTTTGTAATCTGGTCCATAGATAGTGCAAAAGAGAAAGCCGATCTTCTAGGTGCTCTTTTTGCCTCGAACTCGACTGTGAGCGATGACGGCAGCATTATACCGCCTACCATCCCGCGGTGCGCACACTCCATGCCAGAAATTCGCATCTCCCAGAAATATGTTCGGCGGGAGTTGCTGTCGTTAAGCGTTCACAAGTCGAGCGGGCCAGACGGCATACCTGCAGTGGTGCTTAAACGTTGTCCTGAGTTGTGTCCTGTGTTAACGCGTCTCTTCGCTCTTTCCAGTATCAAACGGGAAGTTCCATCTTCGTGGAAGACGGCCCTTGTGCACCCTGTTCCAAAAAAGGGTGACAGATCGGATCCATCGAATTATAGGCCTATCGCTATCACCTCCCTTCTCTCTAAGGTCATGGAGCGTATAGTTAACGCTAAGCTCCTTGGTTACCTAGAAGAACACGATCTTATAAGCGACCGCCAGTATGGCTTTCGCCACGGTCGCTCTACCGGTGATCTTCTAGTGTACCTCACTCACCGCTGGGCATCAGCCATTGAGAGTCAAGGCGAGGCTTTGGCAGTCAGCCTAGATATAGCGAAGGCGTTCGATCGGGTCTGGCATAGGGGCCTTTTGTCGAAGTTGCCATCTTATGGACTGCCCGAGGGATTATGCAGATGGATTGCTAGCTTTTTGTCCGGCAGACGCATTCGTGCCGTAGTAGACGGTAGCTGCTCTGATAGCATGGACATAAACGCTGGCGTCCCGCAAGGCTCTGTGCTATCCCCAACGCTGTTCCTTCTGCATATCAATGACATGTTGTCTATCGGCGACCTCCATTGCTATGCGGATGACAGTACTGGGGATACTTTTTACACAGGCCGTGCTAATATCCCTCGCTCTGTGGTACTGGAAAGTCGCGGAAAACTTGTGTCTGACATCGAGAACACTTTATCTAGAGTCTCGTTATGGGGTCGGGATAACCTAGTCAGGTTCAACCCCACAAAGACACAAGTTTGCGCGTTTACCGCTAAAAAAAACCCATTTACTGTGGCTCCAAAGTTCCAAGACACAGCTCTTACCATGTCAGGGAGTATTGGGATCCTCGGAGTCGACATTTCCAACGACGTCCAATTCCGATGTCACCTAGAGGGAAAAGCTACGCTGGCATCTAAAAAGCTCGGGGTGCTCAATAAAGCGAGGGGATACTTTACTCCGGGGCAAAGACTTCTGTTATATAAGTCGCAAGTCAGACCCCATATGGAGTATTGCTGTCACCTCTGGGCAGGAGCACCTGTATACCAGCTTGCACCCTTTGACTCGGTTCAGAGACGAGCTGTCCGAATAGTCGACGATCCCAGACTCACAGGCGGTATTGAACCCTTAAGTCTAAGGAGAGACTTCGCCTCCTTATGTGTGTTCTATCGTCTGTACAATGGGTTGTGCTCTGAAGAACTGTTCGACATGATGCCAACGTCCACTTTTCATCATCGCACCGCTCGCCACCGACTGGGCGCTCATCCTCACACCTTGCAACCTAAATGGTCGCGCACCGTGCGGTTTCAGAGGAACTTCCTCCCGCGGACGGTCCGTCTGTGGAATGAGCTCCCTGCCGAGGTTTTCCCGTTGGACTACAGTATGGGGTTCTTCAAAAGAGGAGTGTACAAGTTCTTATTGGGTCGGCAACGCGCATGTGACACCCCTGGGGTTGCAAGCGCCCATAGGCTACGGTGACTGCTTTCCATCAGGCGGGCCGTATGCTTGTTTGCCACCGACGTGGTAAAAACAAAAAAAAAAAAAAAACGTTTTAACTGTTCTAACTAATGCAGATGACTAAAGTACTTGATTACGTTGGATTCAATATTACAGTAACGGATTACAATACCGATCCCAAAGGAATGGATTACAGGCGTAGCCGTAGTACAGCATTTAATGCTGAGCATTACAGTAATTTTGATTATAGTAGTAATTCATTACTGAGGAATCGTCATTACTGGAATCATCATCATCATCATCATCATCAGCCTATGATAGTCCACTGCTGGACGTAGGCCTCTCCTATTAACTATGCGTATAGATAAATAGACGCATTAGGAGGTAAATGCCCATAATCGCCACGCTGGGCAAGCGGATTGGCGATCACTGGCGATTACTGGAATGTAACCCTGTAATTAATTCTAAAATGAATTGATTACGCCCAACTCTGCTGAACAGAAACAGGATAGATTGGCGTCAAAAATGACCATTTTCTGCCACCCTGTATGCTGTTTCCAAATCTGTAAACGCCAATCTTTATTAATTTAAAATCGAGGGAAAGTCTTTTAAAACTATTTTGCGTAGCTCCTCTGAATCTGGTAGTTGCCGTCACTGACCCAAAAATAATTTCCATCCGGTATACAATCTGTTACCGGCGCCCGGGCATTTATAAAAACCGGTAATATGAGTTACCTACCGTACTATAGTTTTAGTAAGTTCAATAATATAACCAAACATTTTCAGTGGCCTTTGCCCAATGATTTGATGTTTACAGTATGTGACCGGCGACCGGGCATTTATTAAAATGCGTAACATGGTTTGCCGGACTTTAAGCGTAGTAAGTGCAATAATATAACTAAGCATATTCAGTGGTATGTGGCCAACGGTTGAAAATGTACAGTCTGATACCAATCAGTAGGCAGTGATGATGGTTGCGTGTTTATTGTTTGTCGTAGTTTCTATCACTTTTTAATATGAACGAGTAACACATGCAACGATAAACAAGGGCATAAAGCACTGTTTTATGACACGGGCTCGACATTGAATCCTGAACGTAACGAAGTACTCCCAGTTTTACTCACGAGCGCAGCGAGGGGGTTATAGACTGAGTACTGAGTGCAGTGAGGGATTCAAGCGCCCAAGACAAAAACAGTTTTATTCCCGAGGTATATACTCTACTTTTCTCACCTTATTCGAGACAATAAAAAACAGGCTTAGTAATACTTAGTATAGATAATATTTATTGCAGCAAATTAATATTCGTGATAAATAAATACACAAATAATTCCCTCGCCGGTATTTGACCTCTAAACACTATACGATACGTATAATTATGTATACTGAAATACGATTGAAAATAAGTTGCATATCGAAAATAAGTTGCAAGAGAGAGATGGCCGAAATTTTCGTTTTTCGAAGTTCGCGATAAGCCTAGAGGATTAGCTAACTAAATACATATAATACTTAAATACTGCAACTAGTACCATCATGGAGGCTTTTATTGTCACTGAGCAACGAGATGAAGATTTTAGAATTGTAACTAACGTGAGACTCTAACATATTTAAATATTTAGCAAACGGGTTACTCACGCAATTTATGTCGATACAAACATACATACATGTCCGGCAATTATCGACGTAAATAAATTACGTGAATAACCCGTTTGCTAAATATTTAAATGATGATGATGATGATACCTAGATGAAGATTCTTGACAATGTTCTAATTCTTACAATTATAATTATACTGTGTCACTGTTACCATTTGTATTCCTTTGTGAGCTGATAAATAAACATTTATTATTATTAAAAAAAAAAAATGTCCTGAACACTATTTAATTAAAAAATTTAACTAAAGAAATTTAACTCAAATAAAAGCCCGCTTGATGGTAACAGACTGTATGTATATATCGTCCATTAAATACAAAAGCGACACAAGTCAAAAATTTTCTTTTTACAGGGGAGCTGTTTAAAGATTTTGTATTCGTTTTTTGTTCACAAAAATTTTTACAGCATTAATATTATATGTGTTATATATCAATTTGTAGGCATTTTAACCCTCTTTTGATGTGTTTGGTTATTAGGGAGTAATATTTGCTGTGCAAGCTTTTATGAGCGTATACGTCCGTTTTGCATAAAAAAATAACATGAACTCTGATTTTTTTTCCATCAAAGGCCACAAATATAAAAAAATAAGCATTTATTTCATTTAAAGCATACATAAAATCATGTCTTAAACATAGAAATACTGTTTTTTAACAAAACTGAACCAGACAAAACTTTTTCTTACTATTTCTTTACTTACATATTGTCAGAACATATTTTTAGGTACCGTAAACCGGGGTTACTTTGATTAATTTTAACTTTGGTTACAAATTTTTATGAATTCAACGGACGTACTAACTTAAAATTCAGATATAATTATCGGTTTACTTCAAGAATCAACCTGCTATATAAAAAAATGTGGTAACTTTAGTTAATAAATATAAAATAAATACAACGCGATCAAAGTTAAATTGTTGAGAATGGAATTACTTTGATACCACTTATTTTTTACTACAAACCGGAAATAGCCTAAAAGCATGTAAATAATAAAAATCGGTTAAGTACATTTTCAGTTATTTGTTTTTTCTATGTGTATTGTATTTGTGGGGTGGTTACTATGATCCCATACTAAATGATCCAAATTGATATGTTTTGACGGTTTACTAGTTTTTTCATTAGAATTGATGCAAGAACTTAATTTTTGCCGATACAAAAGTATATCTTTCAATATTTAATTGCTGCGATAGTAAGTCTTTCCTAAAAATTTACTTATGATTAGTAATAATGTAACAATTTTTTTTCTAGACCTCATGACAGTTTCTCGCTAGTACTTGGGTAGGTACTACTTATGTAGTGAAGTAAAAGACATGATGACTGTCAAGTCAAATCAACACTTTTTTCGATTTTTGAAAGATTTACATGAAATACACAAAAGTGACGTCACGTTTGTATACTACACTTATATTAAATAAAAAAATTGCACAATAATTAAACTGCTGTCTATATATTAGTAATAACTTATTCGTGTATGATGCAGTGCATAATGTCTAATTATTTATTTTAAATACAGTCATCATCCCTATGTTGGCATTGCCAAAAGTGAAAAAGTAAGTTTTTAGATTCGTTAAAACATACAAATGTTTGTTTAACTTGTATTGTATACAAATAATACAGCGTGTTTTTCTTCGTATGCTATAACTTTAAGGGAAGCTTATTTATGTCAAATATAATTAATTTCTCTAAGAAACTAGTGTTTTAACTCTTACCGTTATTGAGTTATTAAAAAAATAAGTTTAATCACTGAACATGTGTGTTGCAACCTTTATTAAATTCTAATGTTACTTATTTTGACATGTGCCGTCAGTCACATTTACTTAACTTTTATTTTATTCTTAAGGTTCTCTCACACTTACCATTTCATTTATTATGTATGAAAACAAAAAAAAAATATATTTTTTATCGAATTTTCCAAAAGCTGATATACCAGACAACTTCTATTAATGGCCCAAGTAACCTGTTTAATTTATAGCAAATCGAAACGACCACCCTGTATATAGGAAAGTATGACAAATACTTAATAATCTGAGGTTTATGCCATTATTGTTTCTTCGTGATTATAGGTACACAAAATTCATAGTCATCCTTTCCACACAATCTTTAATATACTTTTAAGTAAAACGAACACATTATAAAGTACCACGTTTTACAATTATCTACTGTTTTTATAAGATGTATTGTATTTTTTAAGATTTCATGCAAAAGAAACACAATTATTCAATCTGGTACATTTATGGATTTTAATATTATACTGAATTAAAAACGGTTGTAAATGCAACAATGTTTTTTGAAACGTACTATGAAGTGTTAGTGAAGTGCGTACATTTTAGAATCCTAACTGCCATTCCGTATTGCGGCTCCTTTGTTTATAAAGAAATCTAAACCATACATATTTACTTTATTAAAAACAGCATCATGTATAAATATGGCTCTTGTGATTGATGCATTTGAATATATTTTTTATTCAAAAAGGTTGCAAATCCTAATACGGCAGTTTTGTTTAATGAAAAATCAAATTGAAGAGGATATTTTGAAATTAAAACTGCCACATTCCGTTTTGCGACTCCTTTTTATATAAAAGAAACATAATATTTACGTATTTATTTTATTCAAAACGGCCACATCTACAAATATGGCACTTTATCTTACATATTTCTTAACGTAATTACTTATTTTTTCGTTTTATGGCACTTTTTCACAAAAATGTCGTGCGTTTTGGTCAACGGTCGAGTCGCAACTGACAAAATGGCAGTTTAGCACTGAAGTTAGTCTCGAAAGAGGGATAGTGCAAAAAGGGCACCTGCATAATTTTGATACTTTCTAACGTCAAATCGACAGGTGTCTTAGTGCCACGTAAAATATCAGTGCTTATAATGTCGTTTTTGCAATAAAAACATTTTTCACGGTTTTTGAGTTGTGTCGCTTTTGTATTTAATGGACGATATATCAGTTATCACTTGAAATGTAGTAATAAACCCAAACTGAGCGCGCCTCCATAGGTACAGTCGACAAAAAGTGTGGTCTACCACTTTTAGACTTTATTATGATTAATTCATCATCATCATAATCATCATCATCATATCAGCCAAAAAACGTCTACTTCTGAACGTAAGCCTCCCCCAAAGATTGCCACAATGACCGGTTCTGCGCCACCCGCATCCAGCGGGGTGAGGCGGGCGGCGACGGGTGGTGACGTGGCAGCGGGGGGAGGCGGGCGGCGGCGACGGGAGGCGGGTGGCAGTGGGTGGCGAGTGGTGGCGGCGGGGAGAGGCGGACTGTGACGGGTGGCGGGCGGCAGCGGGGGGAGGCGGGTGGCGACGGGTGGCGACAGCGACGGTTGGTGACGGGTGGCAGCGGGGGGAGGAGGATGGCGACGGGTGGCGGCCGGCGACGGGTGGCGTTGGGTGGCGACGCGTGGCAGCGGGGGGAGGTGGGTGGCAACGGGTGGCGGCCACGCAACGCGCACGTGCACGCATCGGGTGTGACCCCGCCTTTATGATTGCACATAATTATAAATAGTACTAGACAATTCAATCTTTAAAAATATTGCCACGTTTCATGTAGTTGCTCCGGCATATACTATACGAGTGTGCGAGCGGGAGGACAGTAGGCGCGCCGTCACGCACACAGAGAACAGGAGCGGGGCCCGTGGGTGAATTCACGTTTTTCCCTAGGTTGAGGCGCGCTCTTAAGGGTCGGATGCAAAAACTGTGTACATAGTTAAATTTTTCAGTGTTAAAAGTAGTTACACAACAAAACAAAATAAAAGTTTGCTGATAATAGGACCTCGTGCAGGGTCCGCCCGGATAGCTACCACCGTTTTACCCGTTAACCTGCCGCTAAGTAGCAGTGTTTGCACTGCTGTGTTTCGGTTTGGGGGTAAGGTAGCCGGTATCATTACTGGCATAGATAGAGGCAATCTAATATCTAAGTCCTCAGGGCCTCAGTTCCTGCTTTCCATCAGGAGGGCTAAGACAGTTTTCTACCTTCGTCACATAAAAAAAATCCCTTCATAACACAAAAATTATGAAGTTATTAAATTAGGAAGGTATGTTCTGTGCACATTGAAGGCCTTTTAATTATGTTTTTTTTTTTTTAATATTAGACTCTTAAATTCACTTAAAATAATTTCGATTACCAGAATTAGAAATTAAACACGATTATTTCCCGGAAAGTTTCGCAAGTGTCAGAGTTATTTCTATTAATTATGTTTCAGGGTGCTTAGCCAAGTTGCCAATCGCTAGCGCTTCATCGTTAATCGCAGCTAACTGTCTTTGTCGCACTAATATGAAAGAGTGACAGAGAGGGAAAACTACGTTACGCTACTAAGCGCTAACGATTGGCATCTTGGCTAAGCACCCTGGAATTTATAATCACACTTGGACTCAAATCTGACTTCTTCGTAGTCTTTAATTAACAAATTCCGAGTTCTGATTATTGCTACCTTAGAGTGCTTATTCTCAGGGATAAGGAAATGTAAAAAGAGTGATGCTCTATATATTCACATCATCAGTCTATAAACAGTGCTGGACAAAGGCCTCTCCTATTGTGTCGTACTTTCTGGCGGTGACATGGTGTGGCACAGAATTCAAACTTACATAAAAAAATGTACGTGAAATGTACGAAATTGTACGCTAATTAAAAAATTGTACTACACGTACTGACGAGAAAACAGTGATAATCCGTCACCGCTAGCAAGCATTCTTCCTGGCGGGCGCTATTTATTTCATTATGTAGCGTCGAGTTTTCAATTGTCCTGGTAATCAGAAAATATATACGAAAAGTGTACTTTCAGGTTATAAAGTGTTTTTAACACATTACATTTTTTTGATGTTAGTTTGAATTCTGTACCACACCATGTCACCACCAGCAGTGTTATTCACTAAGGAAACCGCCTTGCTTTCAGCGCTGTGTCAGCCCTAAAAATGGTATTGACTAATGCACTTTAAACGACACTAGCGCTCGGTGACGAATGCGGCGTGAGCTGGAACTACATTGCGTCGAGAGTTACCGCCTACAGTTCGACGACGAGCTGTTCTACGTTAGTGAATACCGTTTTTCACTGCGCTGCGCTGGACGTCGAAGTGAAGGCTGTCTCGTCGTCGAGCTCGTTGATGAACGCAGCGTCGAATGTGTGAATCAGAGAATAGCATAGCAGAAAGTATGACTCCTCCACATCACTCATCATCTCACATAAGCGTTTGGACGCAGTAGGAGGTGAATGGCCATAATCGCCACGCTGGGCAAGCTGGTTGGCGGTTGCAGTAGTGTGTTCACTCCACTATAATAATTAAAATAAACATTAAAAACTAAAATGATGCTGCTGCCTATCATCAATCTTCAATAAATAGATGGTCAATGACATTTCAAATCCCTTAGTCGACTCTCACGACACCCACGGGAAGAGTTAGGATGGTGACAAATGTATTCTTACTGCCGCTACAATACGGGCAGATCTTTATGTATTAACGCTGCATAATTATGTACAGTTTAATCACTTGGATACGCTATAACCATGTAACACTGTGATGCCTAGTAAGAGTTTTCTTACCCAACTAGCAAAATTTCGTCATATAATCGTCGCGGAAACGTAACATATACAGGCTTTTAGCATATGAAATTGGTCATAAAAACGTAATAATTACGTTTATATAACGCGATTTGGGCCCATATTACTCAGCTTTTTAGCCATATAAAAGCCATTTAACTGAAACTGCCACCACTTATTAATCTTATAATAATCATCGCCGTGACCACTTTATAGCTAACTAGCTGTATAATAACGACTTATATAGCTTTTATATGACTTTTAATCATATAAGAGCCATATAACCGTTGAGTTAGTTATTTATTGATCATATAATTGCTACTTATATGCCAAATTTGTGGAATAAAAGTGTCCAGCGAAACTAAACAGAAGACGGATTGACAACTTGCTCGTGCATATAATTTTGTTAGTGCTAGCTGGTGTAAACAAAATTAAATAACTTAATGCCGTTGAGTATGTTTTGACAGAGCTATCTAAGTAATATATGACCATGTTATAATTGGCATTATAAATTCTACCTAATGGTGAAAATGTATTGCGAATACCACTTTACTGATAAAGTATACTATATTAAGTAGTAAATAATGAACGCGCCACTTTAATTATTAGTTATTACAATATAAATTAAATAAATATTTTTAATCATTACGAAGGAAACTACTATATGACATGTATACGATTAACATATCATATAACTGCTTCGTATTAGTTCTTATATAGCAAGTTTAGTGGTTTAAGCGCCATGACACCTACAAGTAGATACGTTAATCATATAAAAGTAACCGCTGAAACCAAAAAGTTCTATAATAGCAATTATTTTTTCCATTTACCTCGAGCATAGGTCATATAAGATGTAATTATTCGACAAATAGTCAAGTAAGCGTCATGTAAAAGCAGCTTACTCAGTATTAATCTTATATGACTCTTTAGTCATAATAGATGTCGAGATGCTGAATAAAACACTTTTATAAAACAAGATATGTAATTAGCTGTTATATGACTTCATTCACAATAGTCATATAATAGCAACTGCGTTACGTTTACTCGACTTTTTCTCACAAGTCATAAGTCAGCCATATAAGTTTTTGCTACTCGGCAAAAAAGTCATATAAGCGTTTTATAAATGTGTCTTTTTCAGCAACTTCTTATATGACTCTTAAGTCATATAAGAAAGTCGTATAAACGTGTATATGACATCTTATACGACTATTATGTTATTGCTGTATAAGTTGGCTTTATACGACAGGTACTGTGTAATTTGCGTTTATATGACTTTTATACGACATATTGCTGTATAAGCTGGCTTTATACGATAGGTACTGTGTAATTCGCGTTTATATGACTTTTATACGACTTATTAGCTGAGTAAGCTCGATGTTATATGACTGTTTTGCTAGTTGGGTTACAATTTGCTTTATATATGCGTCAATTCGACATTGTTCGCGAGTGGCTTAAGATACCTTTTTAAAGTCGTTTAAAAATGTAACCAAAAAAACCGGCCAAGAGCATATCGGGCCAAGCTCAGTGTAGGGTTCCGTAGTTGTTCAAAAACGACTAGGCTGATTATGTTCTAAATAGTTTTATTTTAAAGTATTCTGCAAGCCCACAAATTCATGATGTTTTTTTAATATATTTTTGGCCCACTGATCAAAAGTTAGAGGAGGGATTTTTTTTTATTCTGGAGCGGTTATCTCTGAAAATAATGACTTTAGAAAAAAACTTTTTTTAAAGTCCCTTATTCTTTTTGAGAGACCTATTCAATGACCAAGACCTATAATTACAAATCATCCCCACTTCACCAATACATGAAAAAAAAATGTTTTTCTAGTTTTTATTCTACCACTTTGTCGGCATGATTAATATACTGTATACATACATGTACCAAATTTCAGATTTCTAGTACTAACTCCCACTGAACTATGCTGCGGACAGACGGACAGACGGCCAGACGGACGAACCGACAGACAGACAGACGGACAGACGGACAGAAGGACAGACGGACAGACGGCCAGACGGACAGACGCACATGGCGAAACTATAAGGGTGCCTTGTTTACTACGGAACCCCAAAAACAAGATAACTGACACAAAAAAAATCATATCTTTGTATATTAATTTGTCCCGCTTGCCTAAAAGCTAACCGCTTGGGATAGACTGAATTAATTGCTCTGAAACCACTCTAATTTGTGTTTCAAATATTCATTGACTGTTTCATTAGGGCGATTAATACCAAAATTTCCGTTGTTAATATTATATTATGTTTTCCATATTAACTTCCCGTTTGATATGTATCCTAATTGTAATAATATGTTGGATTTAAAATATTTCATCATCATCTCAGCCATAAGACGTCCACTGCTGAACATAGGCCTCCCCTCTGGACCTCCACATGTACCGGTTAGATGCGTGTTCCGGCGACCTTCATAAGGTCGTCTGGTCATCTTGTGGGTGGAGATCCTACGCTGCGTTTGCCTAGCCGTGGTCTCCACTCGAGCACTTTTCGACCCCATCGACCATCTGCTCTGCGTGCAATGTGGCCTGCCCATTGCCACTTCAGCTTACTAATCCGGAGGGCTATGTCAGTTACTTTAGTTCGCCTACGGATCTCCTCATTTATATGTATAAAATATTTATGTTTTAATGTTTATTCGGGCACAAACGATACAATTATTCTTAAACATAATCACGCTGATTAATACATAAATCAATGAAGTTGCCACTAGATTTTAACACGCATACATGATTAAAAAAATGCGGAGTAACAAACAAATTCAACTTAACACAAAAGAAAAACAGACATTTGTTGGCAATGTGCGTAAAACTAAAAAGTACAATATAGATTAAGGGTAAGTATAATTAATCTTCCTGAGTTACTTCACCATTCAAGGTTTTAAGTACCTCGCGCTTAAATGTAACTAATGGAACATTAAACATATCAATATGGGAGAAAAGAGTATTATTACACCTGCACGTTTTATTTATGAATGAATTAGATTTATAATTCTTTCGCGTAAAGGGAATGTACAATAGCCTGTTGTACAATTACAACAATACAATACAATTTATATGAAAATTAATATTTATAACTAACGTGAGACTCAAACATATTAAAAAATTGAGTATCCCGGTTCGATAATATTTTAAAATTAATAATGTTATGACGATTTTTAGAATAATATATTAAATAAATAAATAAATAAAATAAAAAGCAATTATAAATATTTTTAAATCAATACATTATTTATTATCATCAATATTTGCATGAACTTAGTTAACATTTCAGACCAATTTACTGTTTAAAAAAAAATATTTCGAGATTAGAAAATTATTTGCTATTGGCCGTCAATGTGCCAGACATCTTAAAAATCTTTTATTTATTCAGTAATTCCTTTCTCAAACAACGTCGGAAATAAACATGACACAATTTTTTCCCCTCATCTCTTTCGACAAACGAAACAACAAAATACCGTCATCAAAACGCCGCGCTCCCGCCGCCATTTTTCGCCGGAAATCAAAAAGTATTTTTGAAACAAATTCCAGGGAAACTCTCGCTTGCAAAATAAAGTTAACACGTCATTCCTTCACACAAATTGCTTCAATTTTCATAATTTGTTGCGAAGTTTGTGACGCGCAAGTGTTTTTGTATAAGGAAGACGAAATTTAAATAATCTTCATAAAGGACTGATTACACAATCGTTTCGTGATTAAAAACGTTAAAATCCATTAAGCTTTAGGTATACTAATTATAACCAAAAAAAAATTGGCAGATAATTATATTATACAGATGTCATTCGCAGGGGGTTCTGCCTTTTCTTCGAACTTTTTTTGCCCGAATTTCATTTCCCAACCAACATTTCGCCGATGGTTCACTTTGGCAACCAACTATTAGCAAATTTTTGTATGACAACGTTTCATTTGGCAGAATTATTATAAAACCGATTATTGTGATGACACAATGCTTTTAGCATACTCATCGTTTGTCAAATCTTTCACTAGGCCGAATAACGTTTCGTCATCCTTTGCGTACCTACATGTGGAAACTTTTTAGCATAACCGTGTTCCTGAACTTGCCTAACAAAGAATACCGTTAAAAAACATTTCACAGAGTCCAGTTAGGTACGACGACGAGCGAAGCGAGGAGGAGTATTAGGTGAAACTGCGACCTTACAATGCGCGAGCCGAGCGAGCGAAGCGAGCGTGCCGCGGCAGCGGCCGGCGAAGCGCCAGAACCGACTTTTTTGTTATTAGTTGACTAAATGTATATTATACCAACTAAACCATAAACTACATGAAAATATGTATTATAAAAAGTTCCAATTAAAAACCAACCCCAAAGATTGAATTACCAACTATTTAGTTGCGAAATGAAACGATTTCATAAAATTCAATTGGAACGTGATCATTCGGCGAAATGACTTTATGCGAAAAATTGGTTGCGATGTAATATTCGTACAAACAATTTTCGGAGATGATTTAGAGAACCCATTCGCAGACCATGAACCCTATAAAGTGTTCGAAACGTCGGAATGAATTTAAAGTTAGTTAATATACGCGAGTTTATCCGTTTTATTTCATGTATAATCCTCGCAGTAACCGAAAAAATATTATATTAAAATTTATAATTTTGCTGATTGCCTACCAGCAATCCTAAACGAAAGGCAGCTAATTGTCTTTGTCGCACTAATATGAAAGAGTGACAGAGAGGGGAAAGCTACAATACGCTACTAAGCGTTAGCGATTGGCAACTTGGCTAAACATCCAGTACAGTCTCATTTCAAATATTTCGAATAAAATTACCTGTTATACGAAATAATTATCCAATTTCATACTCTATTCCAGGCACGGAATCGTTTGATTTCATATAACGCTCCTGTATCCTTGCACGTAAGTCTGAGGCAGATATTATTTTATGTAAATAAGTTATTTCCTTACAGTTTGGAACGGGAAAGTGTCCTGGGAATTTCGTGTCGTGAGGTAACATTAGTAGACATATCATGTCTTTCATATTATTAGTACCTACATATAGTTAATATCATGTATTTACTTTTTTATATATATTTTCATCACACTTGCTGCCTAAGCGCGCCATTGTTTGCGCGCGCAGCGGGAGTAATAGAAAAGTGAAATTCCCTAGGGAGTAATGGAAATGTCAGTACGTCATTTAACCTCTTGACACCCCGCGTCCTTTACAAAGTGCTAAATAGACTACACCGTAAAGTCCGAACAATTTTGAAACGCGTATGTCAACAACGGACTACCGACCTATATAAAGTCTTAAATCCCGAGTGTTGGAATTTTCGCGCTAAAACAGTACTGGATGCTTATTGGCTTGCAACCAATGGATTTTAACCAATGGCGATACATTTTCTTTAAGATTCAATAAGGATTTTGAGCTTAGAGGCCGTCGTTATTGCAACACGTGCGACGGAATTCACAACAATGGAGGCACGTGGTCGACGTCGTAAGTAAATTTCAAAATATTTTTTTTTAAATCAATGGTTACAATGTTGTTTTTTTAATTAATTGTAAACAATAATATTTTCTTTATATATTATATACTATTCTAAAGAAAAATTTGATAATAAAAAAAATAAATCATCTTAAATATTTTGAACCTATACAAAGGCACTCCGTCCGTTATTCGTCTTAAAAGTATATGGAATTAATCACAAATCGCCTTCGGTCGCGTAGTGTATGTATTCATGTCAGGGTTACAAGACAGTTATTTAAAATAATTCTGAGTATGGAGACATGAAGATTTCACTGCGAGTACATCTGGAATGGATATAACACGATCTTCGGCATTTCTTGATTAGTTTCGTTTTATTATGAAGAATACATACATTTTTTTTAATGTGTTGTTTTGTTAGAATTGAAGTATTTTGCGGAAAATAGACAACAAATATGATTATTACATATGTGTTGAAATACATATTCTTTGAAATAGAATGATTATTTTGAACATTTTGTTTAATTTACATGCCTTGCCTATTCATGCATAACGCCCGGATGTTCTTTATAAAGTACAAAATATATCCACATAGCAATATGTTAATTACCTCCGTTTAATAATATTTAAAAATATTTGTTTCAGTGAAACATCACAAAACAACTAGTTCGCGTGTTATTCAACTGGCAATGTGTCGGACTTTACAACTAAAACTATTTAATACTTTGTAAAGTACATCCGTTCGTAGCGACAAGTGATTTAATAAAAAGCTTCAGTGTCAGGAGGTTAATACTGTTATTTCTTAAAACTTATTTTTTTGTCGGCAAGTGTGATGAAAAACATTGTATGCATCACGGTCGGTAAGCGGAATACTAACTCGAGTCATAAAAGCCCTCCGCCTAACGGCGTCGGGCTTCTAACACTCTCGTTAGTAATTCCGTGCTTACCTCCCTTGATGCACAATGTACTATTATTTTCAAAACTACAATTTATGTACATAGATTAAATCTAACTAATCTACTTAACCTAACCTATATCTAAGATTGGCCCTTGTGGCATTGTACCGAGGATGCTGGCGGCATTTCCTCGCTGTATCGCAATACTGATGCGTTGTGCGAGGAAGTCGCCAGCTCTTCGGTCTTTAGTTACATTAACCAGACGTTTCGCGATCTCAGCAAACAATTTGCGTGCGCTGGGGCCCCAAGAACCTAAAGTTTCTACGCCAAACGGTACAAAATCGTACTCTTTGCCGAGGCCCTTATATTTATTACGTTTTAAAAATTCGGCATTTTCAGCCGCAGCGGCTGCCTTAAACGTAGTTCGTTGAAGATGGAACGGTGCCAGGGTGTCTACGCAAGTAGTATCCCATACCAACATCCGTCCCAAGCTCCAAGGAACCAAAGACATACCATCAGGTCTCTTACCATCATCTCTAATAATACCAGTAGGTTCAAGAAAAGCAGGTACGTTGTATTTACTGAGTGAGTAGGTACGACTCGCGACTGTTGCCTGAGCATAAAAAATCAACAAAATAAGCATTTTTTTACGAAACTTTTTAAAATTTAATCTATAAGTCAATACATGTGTAAAAATATAAAAACGTGCATGCCAAAGATAGAGCACTTTAGGATTATGATTTACGTAAATCAATAATCAAAAAAGAAGATGAATAAAATTTCGTTAAAATAGTAATTCATCTCAGATTTAGGTAGAGATATCTTTTTAATATTTGGGTTTAATACGTATTACCATAATTGTATGTATTCAGAAGGATAACCCATTACAAATGTAAACAGTTAAAATGTTTATTTAGTATACAAAACAGACTTCCATTATCCAAAAGGGAATACAGGTGGCTTATGATGATCCTGTTTTATTAATTTATAGTGCTACCCGTCACTTTCGCACTTGTAAACTTGTTAGAACGTGACAGCAACAGCGAAACGATTAGACGCGGTACTATCATAAGCCTACTTACTACTCGTAGTTGGATAATTTAGATAACCTTCTCGTAAATTCGTATGTTTGGCGTTTCGTTCCTATTGTTATTACGAGACTAAACCGTAATTAATAAGGCATTTTTTTAGACTTTTCCTTGTTCCGTATGAAGTTTTCACGAACTTTCTCAGCGGTTTTAGCATATCCTGCGTACGGGAATCCCGTAAATAGCCGTCTTTTTTCAATTAATCCAATTAAAAGAAACGGGTAACCAACGGGTACGATAAGTCCGCGAATTGTTGTTAAACACAATATATGTTAGGGCCGCAGGCCCTTCTATGTTTATTGTATACCACAACTTGTCTAATGTAAAGATACACGACGCATTTGAGACATTGGTCTCACGTCGATAGTCTAGACTGATATTGTCATTTCTCTGTCAATAGACTGAAATTAGTTTAATTATTTTGCAACTAGTCATTTCAATTGTAGCCTTCTACAATTGCATTGACAAGTTGCAATGAACATCACATTTTAAAGACAAAGGGATCTTAATCGCGTAAACTTACGTGTAATTATATCTATCCCGTTTGTCTTTAAAACATGAGTGATAATCGTGAAAATTTAAATCAATATATTGCAATGAACATGATCACTAATGATCACATTGTTTGTGCTTAAGGCTTAAAAGAGCTTGGGTATTTATGCTCTGAACCCTAATATAACCTTCCTTTTCAGAAACGGTATTTAGGTAATGTGAACAAAAGTAGGTTAACCTTTATAGACAGGCAATAAGGCGTGAAAACGGGAATCGATTGCTAACGCAAAGTGCCTGGTTGGTTGAGGACCAAGGTACAAGAATGAAAATATTATTTATTAACCTATTTTCAGATTTAAGTACCGTAAAACCATACAACTATAGTCCAGTACTACAACTATGGTCCACAAGTTGAACTCGTAATTAAGCATCAATGGAAATATTTTATTTTGGTTTTATCTAAGTTTTATAATCATTTATGAGGAGACTTTGTGTAACAACTGCGTCAATAATCTAATAATTACACTAAATCGAAGATATTTGACTTAGTTTTGGACCATAGTTGGGAGCTTTTAGACTATAGTTAGGTAGTTTTACAGGATATATAAGTAGCGCAGACGAGGTTGACATCGGATTATATTCTAGAATATAACTTAGTCATCCAGCAGCAAAACGCTTCAAAATTGATGTGTTTTTGTTGCGACTGTTATTCAAAACAAATGGTAAAAACATTTTGAAATCCGAAAAGGAAATTTGAATTTTATGGCTTATTCTTGTCAATCATAACAGAATAATATTTACTTTTATATGTAAGACTCTAATACTTACATAATCATGAAAATCGATACTTAAACTAATAAATAAGATTATGTTCTTGACAAGAAATGGATGAAACAGTCCATAGCATTTTGCACGGGAAATCTACCGCTTCTAATAGCTTACAAATTTTCAACTCTCGTGAGACTTCATATCAATTTTAGTCGAATTGCGCTCGTCATGTTTCAATCAATTACCTACGCTGTTAGTCAGGGGACTAGCTAAGATGCCAATTGTACTTCAAAACGTTGAGCAAAACCAAATTGATGTACCGATGGGAATTCGATTCAGATTATACGTATTTAATGTATACTCTGATACGAAAAGCTACTTGGCTCCATGAAGCCACAAGTGCAAGCGAAGGGATATTGAAATATACCTAACTTTAAAAGCAGAAACATAATAGTCAGCCTCCGTAGCCTAGTTGGTAGTGTAGTAGGCAGGGTCTACGAAGCTGGAGGTTCCGGGTTCGAATCCCGGCGAGGGCATTATTTGTGCATTTATTTATCACAAATATTTGTTCCTTGGTCATGGTTGTCTTTGTATTTAAGTATGTATCTATCTATTATATATATCGTCGCCTGGTAGGTACCCACATCACAAGCCTTAATTGAGCTTACCGTGGGACTAGGTCGATTTGTGTAAAGATGTCCCAAAATATTAATTTATTTATTTTATTTATTTATTTAATAGTCAACCCTTTCCCTATAAAAAAGTCTTATCCGGAGGTTGAAAACATTTCTTTACAATTGTTATCTGACCACGTCACAAAAAGACGCCGCTTCGCCTTTTGATGAGGTCGATTTCTGATTTTGTCACTTTCCGACTTGACTGAAGAATATGACCAATCATATCAAAAATTACCAAATAAAAAAAAATTAAAACTGACTTCAAACAATTTCTCCTAGATCCTCGATTTGTTTCCATTCTTATAAATGAATGAAAATTACCAAAAGTGCCATATATGTACAGTAAGGGGCATAAATATATATACGATTTTAAACCTTATGCTCCAGACATAAGCAAAAAAGTATAAAGATATTTTTGCCCTTGACCGTACCTATAACATTTGAAGAGATCCGCCGATTTCTCGAAGATCCCATCATCAGAGCGCAACTTGGTGCCAACGGGACCATCTAGGGGTTATACACGTTCGATCACAAAAAAAATCGGTTCACGATTCTCGGAGATATCGGGTAACATACATAAAACAAAAAAAATCTGTCGAATTGAGATCCTCCTCCTTTTTTGGAGCCGGTTAAAATGACTTTCAAAAATACTGTTTGAAAGCAAAATTAATGGCTCAAATAGGTCAACTGTTCCCAATGTAGCGTTATAATTCTTAAGCATAGAGAAATTGTACACAATGACAACTTGGACGAGATTTTTCTCATTCAAATTTCCCCTAGTTTTAGGAAATTTTGAGAATGTTCTACCAATTGGGCATTACTAAGCTGACACGATTGAGAGTTGTCCGAAGTGCTGGTGGAGCCAGTGAATTATGCGCGAAATTTACTTCTGACTTTGACTTCTGACATTGACTTTGTGTGGTGACGGCAGTAATACCGTGTCGTGACGGCAGTAAGAATACATTTGTCACCACTCCACCAACTCTTCCTCGGGTGTCGTAAGAGTCGACGATGGGTTAAAGTTTACACACACTACACACAGACCATTCTTCAATAGAAGATTGATGATGGGCAGTATCATCAATTCATTATAGTGGACACATAACTGTGATCGCCAATCCGCTTGCTCAGCGTGGCGATTATAGGCATTAACCTCTTAATTTGTCAATACTCATAGTTAATAGGAGAAGCCTACGTCCAGCAGTGGACTGAGATAGGCTGAAGATGATACTTCTTGAACTTTAAAAAACGCTTATGCTCGACATTTGGACCTCTTTCAACAGGTGCTTCGAATACTCTAGCGAGACAACATGGAGGGGGTATTATAGTCGCAGTTTATGGTGCTCACTAAACGTCGTTAAAACTCTCGAGGAAAGGTAAAAGCTTCCATATTCCAGAGGGAAAATAAAAGGCAGAGACTAGGAAATCAAGCTACAGATCGTCCACTGTATTTAGAGCATGGGTTCATGAAACAATAAATAAATATATTTGGACATCATTACACAAATCGACCTAGTCCCACACTAAGCTCAATCAAGGCTTGTGATGTGGGTACCAAGCGATACATAGACATATAGATACTTAATAACAGCCATGACCAAGGAATGTGTGATAAATAGATACACAAATAATGCCCTCGCCGGGGTTCAGCCTTGTAGGCAGAGTCACATGGTACCAACTAGGCTAGGGAGGCTGAAATGCAGAGATAAGTAATTTTAATTAAACACAAAACAATTGGCGATAAAGTTCTATGTTCCAATCTTGTATTGGGTGAAAATTTCAATAATTTCCAAATCAATCTGATGTTAAAAACGGTTCCGCTTGTACTTTTAATATTTAAAAAAAATATATCAACATGTTTTCAGCATTGTCTATGAAAAATTCCTTTTGACCCGTATTCATTTCTCTTGAGTGCACCTAAGTAAAAAAATATATAAATGTAAGGAGATGTGTGAAATCTTCAATTTGCTTGACTGTACAAATGCATACGTAAGAGAGCATACGTGGGCCGACCGACTGGTCGCCGCCCGGTCGGACACAGTGGAAGCAGATCTGCGACATCTTCAAGTCAATAACTCGCAAGAAGTTGCGCAGGATCGAGACAGATGGCGTGCTCTCGTTTCGGAGGCCAAGACCCTCTTTTGGTTCATGAGCCAAATTAGTTAGCTAGTACAAAAGCACTACAAACTGATATGTCCGAGGAAATAATATCTCAGTGACTAATGTCCACATTAATTTTCTGTAGTAACGTTACCTCATTTGATGAGCAACATCAAAAGGATTTTACCTCTCTTGATTGCCGATGCTATAATTAAATTGACCCTTACCTCATACAGGTATACGTGCCTAAGCAAACTGATTAGGACCCTCCCATTTTATCTCCTCTATTGACACAACCTTGATCAAGGTTTACACAGTAAAAGGTGGATAGTGGATCTAATATGTGCTGTAACTATGTCATAGTTTTTATTCTGTTTAAGTCATAGGTCCTCGTTTCCAAAACGGGCGACCTACAATTCTTAATACTATGTCATAGTAAAAAAAAAATGGAAAGGTGTCCATTGGCTACGGTACGGTAGGTTACTGAGTACTTTCAGATAGGCCTTTTATTTTATTTTCAACCAATTTCAAAAAAGGGAGGAGGTTCTCAATTCGACTGTTTTTTTTTAAGTTTGTTACCTAAGAAATTTCATCTGGATGAACCGATTATGTTTTTTTTATTTGAAAGTTGATGCTTACTAATTTTAATTAGGTTCAGTTCAGATAATGAGAAAAAACCATGAGACACCGTTATATTTAAGTATTATTGAGCATGGTCCAGGACAATTGGACGAATAACTATCACGAGAACCGAGATGGTCCCATTGTGGCACCAAATTGGGGTCTGATTTTGGATACATTTAACTTTTTTATTATCTGACCTGTTTGTCAGCTTGAATAATATGTACAAGTGTACGAAATTACAGTATTAGTACTATCATTGAGCTTATGCTGCTGACAGACAGACGGAGGGACATAGCATAACTTATAGGGTTCTTAGTTTATTTACTACGGTACCCTTAAAAGGGTAAATAACTTACCGGCCATTTTCGGAAATGGCGTATATATAGGTACCTATTACTTAAACCCTTTTTCACAAGCCTCGGGGACTTGAACCCTTTTTCACTTCGGCCACAGATATCAAGTAATAGTAGGTATAGGTAGATTGTGTCGCAAGGAATCAAAATGATATATTTTCGGCAAGGGCGTTCACTGAAGCCCGAATGAAGCGATGAACGATCTACCATAGAATCCCGACCGTAGTGACGGATTCTAAAGTGGGATTCTGAGCATAATGAGGGATTCTAGCGTTAACGCCCAAGAGGAAAATAATTTTGATACCGCGTGACACATGTTGCTTTTCATAGCACCTTTGAAAAAAAAAGCAAAATATTTATTGAAATAATAGATTCTGTAGAAATCTTATTCAATTATATAGGGTACTGTTTATTTTCACAGTTCATTGTGACTTTTAAGGCTGACTCCTAGCAGGGAAGAAAAGGCCCGTGGTGGTGTGAAAAGTGTTTTGGATGTATATAAAAGTAACTGACAAAATAATAAATAGCAAGTGTGCGACGGAAATGTAAATAAACTTGCACTAAACAAACACTAACACAGCCAACTTGAGCAATGTCAACGCTGAACGTAATCTTTCTTCGTAAACAACCTTACAAACACGAGTCAGTGTAGCATAAGTTTTTCGTGAGATGTCTCTGTTACATAGTAAACAAGCGCTATAAATATATCGCGCAAGCAAAAATACACCCAAGAACAAAAATTCTGGGTCAAGGGTAAATTTTTGTAACACGTGCTGAAAACAGTGAGACAACGATACATGCTAAGAAAAAAAATTAGGGTAATGTATAAAATATAACAAAATACTCTCAGCCAATTTAAAATAAACGTTCGTGAAAATCCATGCAAGGATTACAAAATTAAACAAGAATCGTTAATTATAAATATTGGATGTCATATACCAAAGAAAAAACGACCAAGATCAACAACGTCCGAGGTGGGACGTTGGTGATCTTGGTAGTTTGTTCTTTGGTATATGACATCCAATAATTATAATTTATATAGTATAGTTGAATTATCGAGAAGATGGAATTGCATTTGTAGTGGTGTTACTAAAGCAACACTTTTAAAGTGAACCTTGTGTCTTTACAATTAGGTTTATTATTAGTCGAATAATGCCAATACATGAGTCGATAAAACAAACACAAAAGCACACAATACATTGTAAATACGCGATACCACTACATATGCAATTCCATCTTCTCGATAATTCAACTATATTAAGTAGTGTGACTACTGGGAAAAAATAAAAAGCACAAATCAAAATATTTAGTTAATAAATAATTTGATTTGTCTTAATTTGGTTTGAATCGTTAAATAAGATGTTTTCTATAAAAATTCAAGAGTTCCTAACACAACACATTTTGCAAAATGGTTCCTGAAATCCATATATTACCACTGTTACCAGGGCCGCAGAATGTAAGGAGGATCTATTTTAAGAGGGCCCCAAAGCGGCTCGAATGACGAATAGATATGAGTGTTTGAAGAGTACAGATTAAATTGTTACACACGGGCATCTGTATCAACTGTGAATATTATTTAAATAAAAGAATGTAAATTGCCTTGGTTTCTATGAAAAACATTCGAATAGGTACAACAGTTTCTAGTTAGATCACAATAATAATAACTATTCAAATATCATGGGACAATTTAAAAGAAAACGACTTAGTCTCACAATAAGTTCAACTAAGACTCGTATTTGTGATTGTCGTTGTGAACCAACGACGGGAATCGGTGGCCTGGTAATCCTTGTCTGTGACAAGGCCCGAACTGGGCTCCACAGACAACGACTTTTCGCCATTTTTGTCATCACTCACGAGGGGTTAAGTATCTATACGTATCTATCTATAATATTTATCGTCGTCAGCACAAGCCTTAATTGAGGGTATCGTCGGACTAGGTCGATTAGTGTAAGATGTCCCAAGATATTTATTTATTTATAATTATGTTTTAAATACATATATTTTTTGCATACTAAATAATGAACATCAGTAGGCTTACCACAGGATTGGTGCGACAGTATATCGCCGCGAAATAGACTATCCGTCCCTCTTTTATTCATATTGTTAGTAAAAGATGGAAAACCTATCTCGCGGCGACATACTGACGTACCAATCATGTGCTAAGCATACTGTTCCAGTTAACGCTGTTTTTACTCCGTAGAGCTCTATCTTAACGACCGTATGTCCCTCCAGCTACTCGAGGGTCGGATCATTTTTCAGGCGTAGGCATCTTTACTAACTCCTAAGAGACATTTTTCCGGGCTTTATCAAAAATCATTCTATAAGATCATTAATAAAAGGCAATTTCTGGTTAATTAACTTGTTATTCAATAATATTGAGATCTGAAATGGCAGAATGTGAAATAAAATGAAACACTGAACGAAGTTACGGAAGAAATTCGTTTCGTGATATCTGTGTTATATTTTAAGCTTATAAATTAAAGGTAATAGAATTCCATTTAGTTACAGATATATAAACAATAGGAAAGATAAACAGCGTTTCTTGTTAAATTCTAGAAATTACCTGGTGTGTCTCTGGGCATCAATTTGTTTGCGTTTTCGTACGTCATAAATGAAGTAAGTGTGTGTAAATGTTAACCGCAGGCGA
>JALPQI010017467.1:0-26518 GCA_025490895.1 Thaumatotibia leucotreta | reverse complement strand
TATTTGCAGAACGATTGAAAACAAATAGGTATTGGGGTGTTTTTCATTTCCTCGAATTTAGACAAGCTTATAAAATAAACAACATTCTTGAGTAATTTAATAAGACATTAACGACTTGACGTGACAAATGAGTCTTTGCTACGACCCAATGTTTTCTAAGGCAAGATGAAAAAGGGGTGCTTCCAAAGAAAGTTTTCGAATATTCGAATTGGTAGTCCTGCACATAACAATTTATAAAAGCCTATAAAACGATCTTTATCTTATTTTGTTCTCTGTTCACGATCAAGCAAAAATGCAATAAAAGTTAATTTACATCTTCATTTACTTCCCTCACACGCTACATGACATGTCGTAGCATCCACGCTTTTTACCATTTTCAACACTTAGGCGAGCCTACGTCATAAATAATTCATAGTCACCTTCGAGGTCGCTTATCGAGCAGTGTGTTCCCAATACTTGCCTACGCTAGCTCTGATAACCACGAAACAAACTGACGTATAAGTAAAACTCCAGTCACAGGTTACAGTCTATTTCGCATGACGAAGGGGGCTGGCATGATATAGAATTCAATTTTAGAATGCTTGCCGTCTCTGTCATGTAGAATAATCTAGATAGGAGGGCAGTCGAAAGTGGACAGGCTTCATGTGAAGATCTAGGATTGTATTGATTTAATGTACTGAAGAAAAGATTAATATAAAAGTAATATCGAGGAAGCCCTATTGTTTAATTGCATGCGGAAGTCCTCCCACAGTATGTATATCGTTCGCTAGTTACAAACAAAAAAAATGTAAACAAACCTAGAAACTTGCATTATTTCATTATCACACACTTTTAGAACACAATCTTGGTTTTATCATCAATATAAAAGCTTAAACCTTGAGTTCACACAATTTTTTGTTAAAATTATTGATAAAATTATGTACAATATTCGTATTAACGTAAGAATATATCTGGGGACGTGTTTAACTATAATAATGTGTTCGACATAGGTAAATTATTTTCGTGAAAGACGTCAGATGCTATTGAAAGTCAGCCATATTTGTTTATATTTTTTAGTTTTCTGCTGCTACCGTTCGTAGTGAGGTCACTATATATACAAAAAGACAAATAAAACAATATGGTACTCAGTATCTTCATTATTCTATTTTCAGGGGGTTAATTTGTAAATCATATTAATAAACATTTCGTACGGGACTAAAATCCGAATTGCAAAAAAAAATGGCTGTTCCATACAAATCACTTGATTTTAGTTATTCAGATATTGATCCCATTTGTGTCATAATAATTCCTGGTCCCAAAGGTTATTTTCATGAACTTTTATGGTACATTTTGATGCAAATGCAAACATTTTTTTGAGTGAAACAAGGGCGACAATTACCAGAGTCAAAAAGAAGTTTTTAGTACAGATGATGCCGTTTTAGGCTCTAGTGCGAGAAGTGCAAAAACGAAATTCGTAACTCGTGTCGATTTAAAACACGACCGATAGGGAGTCACATCGCCACTAGTTTCGAATTTCATGTTTTTCGCACTTGTATCGTAATGTACTATTTTACACGTGTAGTTTATATATTCTGTGACGTGTATCGAACGACTTTTTTCATAACAAGTGCCTTGAAAAGAGAAATATACGCACGCGAAGCGTGCGCAAAATTTACTTTTCCGCACTAGTTACGAAAAATATATTCTGATTGCTTCATTTTGTCCAAGTCATAAAAATAAATGATATTATTTTATTAAATCGGAACGAATACAAATCAAAAACATAACGGGAAATCCGCAACGCAGGTTTTGTTAGAACAAAGGAGCTTAGGTAATACACAACTCGCTCATACTCGGTTAGCAATGAGAATAACACCACAAGACAATTCTGCTTCGGTAGTAAATAGACACATGTTACACTAAAACGTATGATATACATTTGCCTAAAGACCTTTTTAAAGGCAATAAAATATGTGGCGTCACACGTGTTTTGTCTGAATAAGTAACTGTAAGCGATGGTCGGGATTTGCGATTACAACGAACGATTTGCTTGCTTTACTCACGTATTAAAAACATATCTTGTGTTTTTGCGGAAAGTGCTTCCCATTTTTTTCTACAATGCGTACGTATATTCATATCGTTGTTTTCAGAGTATCTTCATTGCGAAATATTTAAAGTAAAATTAAATTTAACGGCAGTTATCTATGTCTAAGATAAATTAAAATAAGCAAGAATTATAATTATTGATAAACAAATCTGTACTTATCTGCAGGTAATTTTTAAACATCGTCTCTCAACCGATATTTAAATCGAAAAAGTGAATCACGCAGGCAATCTTTTAGCTTTTATCCCTCATACCTTTTGTTACTTCTGCCCTTTTCAATTTCATTAAATAATCGATTGTATTTGTTCTCTTGTTTGCACAAACTTTTCAAACGTAAAATAATGTAAATAAAAGCTTAGGTTGCTTTTGTTCCAACCTCCAATTATTCTGTTGCATGTGCACGTCAGATAAGAAAATGGCAGGTTTTGTATTTAAACAGACAGCCAGACAGTAAAATTGCAGTGCAAATATAATAACGTATGAAAGGGCCACGAAGCCTGAAGTTGTGCAGAAATAAGGATGAAATAATAAGACAAGCGTTGGCTTTTGAAATAAATCTTATGTCAGATGTATACAGAATGTGAATTTAATACGGGCAAGAACATAACAAGTACCTTTTGCATAAACATAAAACTAAAATGTTACCTAAACAAAAGAATGCGGCTCGCTATGTAATTAGAGACACTTCACTTGAAAGTCCGATGACAAATTAGTATTTTCACAGTAACTCGTAATGTGATAGCTTTAGATTTGGGATAGCTTTAGGTAGCTATAAGTAGTTTTTAGGTTTTGATATTAACCATGGATACTTAAAGAAAGATTGGGAGTAAGTGTAAAGCGTTGGCAAAGCAAATGTAAGTAGAAATTGAAAAGTGCTTGGTAAATACAATTTTCGATGTAATTAAGAGCAACTAAAATAGAGGACCCTAATGTTTTATTTATATATTTTTTAATTTTATAAATATAATTGTTGAACGAGTGAACTGAAGGTAATATGAGATTTTGTAAGTAGATTCCATTACGCAATATGCTTCAAAGCAATAGCATTTTAGTAGCTAACCGAGCAACTAGTTAATTAGACTATAGGTAATATATTTATTTAAAAACAAGTCTAACATATTATGTTGCATATAAAAGCACGCAAAATTCGAAGTTCGCAATCGACTTTAGCTTCTATTGTAATTTAAATCGTATTAACTCGTAGAGATTATACGTTTCCTTTCTCAAACGTACACGGTCATAAATGTCATAAAGCCTACTGCAGGTTTAGCCAAAATGCCATTCTGCAAGCGATAACGATAAGTTATAAATGTATGAGATTGACGAATTTGACGTCACAAGAAATTAAAAATTTCAATAACTTGAAAAAAAACGAACTTTTACTTTTTACTTGAAAAGAGCAAAAATTATATGTTTATTGGCAAGTGGTGTTCGGCAAAATGAAATCCTACAAAAAGGCAGGATATCTTAAAGGGTTTTACCATTTCACTATCGATATAGTTACGGTACCCTCTTTCTTGACTCGCGGCGACGCGCGACGTGTGTCGAACACAGCTAGATCAGGGTAATCGGATGATTTTTTTCTTAGTTTGTAATCAAAACAAGAGCAGCAGAAGTAATAGTATTAACTACTGTGTCAAGTAAAACGATTCTTTACACAAGTAAGCATAAAGCACTTTGGAATTGTGGAACACAATAGCAAGTTTATAGAATAAAATCTACTTCCAGTTCTATACCTACAACACTGACCCAGGAATAATTCGGTAAGAAACTCGGCGGGGCTTATTTTTTTAAATAATACTATTTATGTGCATACATCCTACCAACTGACATGCATCCAAAAACAGTAATTATTTGGTAGGTACATTCTCATTTATTATTTATAATAACTTAACATTTTCCGGTTAATTTTCTCATTTCGAGATTGATAAAATATTGAATTAAATACATAAATCGATTCTAAATCTTAATGGAGTCAAATTTAAAACAAGGATTAAAATATATGAAATGTATATTTATTAAGATTTTAGTTATGTAGGTATATTATAAATGTTTCTTAATGTCTAAGGTCTTAATCTTTGTACGTTCAGGCAAGTTTAGTAAAAATACTGCCTACTGCCTTCTGCCGTCGTAACATGTATTTGTATTGACCTTTCGTGAGTTTAAATCCTGGCCTAAAATGTCCTTTCATTAATTCTTTCAAGGGATCGCGTAACGGAAGGCAAAGCATGGGTAGCTCTAGCTTTCCACAAAGACTGAATTACCTGGTGAAGGTCGCAGTACGCTGGATGCGAGAGGTGGACTGGTCATTGGCAATCTTTGGGGGAGGCCTATTACCAGCAGTAGACTTCTTTCGGTTGACTTAATGTTTCTTTCAAGTGATTGGAGTAAAAGTTAAATGTTGCTGATTCTTATTTGATTCAAATGTTTCTAATGGGTCGGTCGGCAGAGTCTATGTAACACATTTTATCAAATTAAAAAAAAAAGATTTCGATTGATCCCAAATTTGGTCGAGATCCCATCATCAGACCCTGATTAGGTGCCAACGGGAGAACTTTGATAGCAAAGAGATGAACGGCAAAGGTGTACAACCTACGGTAATGCATGATGCTCAACGTGTTGGAAATTTATTAATCTTTAAGCGTTTAATAACATTATGATATCAAAGAACGTCAGGTTTTTTTAATAAAAATCTGAAACTAAAAAAATACCGTAAAATTCTCAGTTTTTCACGTACTACGCAGCTAGCACAACTTTTTTTTGCTTGCAAAATGTGGTTTTATACTGCCCTGTGGTGTCTAAACAACATATCAAAAATTATCTTTTGTAATGAAATGTTGAGTATTGAATAAAAATGTAACGGATTCTACCAGTATGTATTATAATGTTCCCGGCACCGATACCGGACATTGCATGTACTTCGAACGCCGAGATAGCGGGCCGCTTCCGAGTATACAGGATGTGAATTTAATACGGGCAAATCTCTTAGCGATGGCTAGCATCAGAACATAACAAGTATACAACATTAGAACATACAAAAGTGTATTGACGAAACTAAAATGTTGCCTATACAAAATAATAAATAAATAAATAAAAATCATTATTTCGGACAATGAAATCCATATGGTGTTAGTTACAATAGTGACTTAAATAATTATGTTAGTACTTAAGCTAAGATATTGAGAGGTCCAGTGCCTGACTAGGGCACTGTCCCATCTCCCAGCGAGAACGGCCAGGAGACTGCTGCTCGCGATGTAATTAGCAGTGATCGGAATTCTGGTGGCATTTTTGAGCTGTCATAGGGACTAAATGAGAATTTATCGACTATCGATATTCATAATTATAGGCTAAGCTGAATACACGGTGTATGTAATATAAGTAGGTATACAGAGATATGTATACATAGGTATGTATGATATATGTTTTGTTCAGCTGAAACATCAATCAACCTCCCTAGAGTTACGGGATCAAAACCGTTGTAAATTTAATCAAGTTTTCATTCAGTGCTAGTTCTTCGGAGCTGGCTTTTTAATCGGGTAACTTTGTAGTTCACGCTACCTCTATTATAAGTTTCCTCGTTAAATTTGATACTGTTTTAAAATTATGCTTGTGTAATTAATGCATCAAAAATGCTTCTTGTTTACAAAGAAAATGGTTACAATACTTAATAATGGTAATGGTGAATCAACTTTTTTTTTCTGCTATTGTCATGGTATCTATCACCTGAGCCACGCTTGTTTTATGAAAACCAAGCTACTTTTGTAAGTCGCATAAAGAGCTTTCCCGTGTCTTCGACGTACGAGCGCTGTTAGTATTTACATATAGTTTATAACATGTTATTATTGCTATAGCTTTATCCATTTATTAAGTAGGTACCTTAAGCATTTGTACAGCGTCAAAAACCAGCATACAATCTCTGCTTCACTACTGTAATTGATCGAATTTGAATTTATTGCATGTAACAAGTTAGAAACGCAACCAAAATCGCATGGACCATCCATGTGTGTGTGTGTGTGTGTTAAAAAGAAGACGTATTACCAAAACTTGAATTTGTATCCTCATATAGCTCATAAATTATTACACATAATAGATATCTATTATTTCATTGATATTGCCTTTATTTTATTTAAGTTATAAGATAATAATATGATTCAGAAACACGAATTATGCAAAAATGAAGTGCAACGTAATTGTCAGCATTATCTACGAGTACCTTAACACGAAACCTTAAAAACAGGTCAACAGGGCAAAGAAGCATAGAATATACAAAAGAAGCATAGACTTTTCATACAACACCAGGTGCCACATCATTGTTGCTGATGGGGCTCCATTATGTTCGGATTTTATGCTTGATACTTTTAAAATTGTCATCATATTGCTATTTATAACATTGACAATAATGTCACTTCGCTGGAAAAAACATAAATTAATGACTTTTATCCTTGTAGTAGGTACACTAAAGATCATAACGTTTTCCTTTTAATTTTTATTACTTTATGAAAAATGACAGTTTTATGTTGCTTTAAGAGCCCGGTATACCTTTTGGAGACTTGGAGTAACAAAAAATAATCCTGCTATAATTTTAGCATAATAACGCTAACGATGATACTTTAAATTATAACTGAATAAGTGGAATTTTCTAGTTTAGTTCCTAGTTTTATAATAAAGTAGGTACCTTAATCTACGAGCTGTTTCGTGATTTTTATTGAAGAGGTAAAGTTCACTTTTTTAAATTAAAATGTTATTATAGTTAAAGTAATCTGTATATAATGTGTGTAGGAAAAGGAGTCGTCTAAGGACTAAGTGCAATACTTTTTTCCATGTTCATACAGTGTGTTTTTTGAATAAATGTATATTTAGCTTGAGCAAATTTAAGCAAAAATATCAAAGTTTAGTACATAAATTACAGTACTTATAAATTTTAATTCATAAAAATAATAATGCTAAAATAAAACGTTATTTTATGTCTAATAAAATCGTTATAATTTTATTTAGATAGAATTATATGGCATTAAAATTTGTATTGAAAAATCTAGATACAATATTCTATGTATCAACGTCCGCGAAAAACAGGTTTCTTATAATCGTGTTTTTGGATTTGGTTTAGGAGCACAAAGATGTAAAAAAAGTATACCGGACTCTTAAGTTGCTTCTTTTTCTGTTGTTGTTTTCATTTATATAGGGGTGTGCAATAAAAAGTATTTGTATTGTTTTGTCTACATTATCTTCTTGTCCTAACTACCAGCTTTGTTTTAATAGCTGCATAAGTACATCCACGTTTGTAGGCCATTCACCGTCTCACGCTATATTTACTACGATCGATTGGTAGTCGGGAACCACACCCATTATCACCTACAATATGAACCTTAGTGGTTAACAAATACAGGTCATGTCTACTTCTGGTGTCCTAAATATTGGTTAAATTGTGTATTAACTTTTGTTTCAGCGTTCATTTTTGACGGATTTTTACAATATTGAACTCTGCTGCATTGCTGTAAGAACTAAAAGTGTATACCTATATGTTTGTCGTAGGATACAATTTACGGTACGATGTGGATGATTACTGAATAAATATTTTAACTCTTCACTAGTTAACAAGTATTGATTAATACAATGTTTTTCACCGACGCGAAGAAAATACTAAGAAAAAATCTTGATCATTCTACTTCAAGATTATGGAAGCCAAGGATTTGTTAACTTTACAGTTTTAGAAAACTATGTTGTATTAAAGTATGCTTTGCTCGATCAAGATATTTGCAACATCACTACATAGTATAAAACAAAGTTGCTTTCTTTGTCTATATAATCTTTAAAACTACGCAACGGATTTTAATACGGTTTTTTTTAAATAGATTGGGTAAAAAAGGTTTTAGTAGTATCAGTATTATACCCGTGCGAGTACCTAATCTATAGACAATTACATGTCATCATTTTGCCAACCTCCAGCTTAATTTGTAGTAACTGCCTGCGAAGCTGGAAGTTCCGTGTTCACTTGAACAAATGTTATAAACTTTCATGTGATGACAGGACCATGGGCAACGTTGTATGGAGAGAAAACCAATAGAACTGAAAGTTGTGTCATTAAGTACCTAGGTTAATTATTTAATTTCATTCTATGGGCGCTATTATTTAATTCAATTGCAAAACTGAGATATATTTATTTTAGTCAGAGTAAAAAATATAATGATGATTGGGTTCATTGGCGTCTACACGACGGCTTGCTTATATAAAATTATTCAATAAAATACACCTACAGAATGAAACAAAACATTAGCAAGCCTTTTTAATGACACTACTCCCAGCTCTGTTGGATTTTTGTATATTTCTACGCATAGTCCTTTCATGGGATCATTACTAAGTTAACTTTACGTTAGTATTTATTAGTTTTCAAATATTTTCGATGTACTCCTCAGTATTTGCATTGGAGAAGCGATAACAATATTCGGTTCAATGAGTCAAGAGATTAACGCGTTCAGACGGCCATGTAAACAGAATGGCGCGCCATCGTGATTGCTTGTTTTGTTTTGCGTCACTAGCTAAATACTTTTATCACTCAATAAGTAATACTTAGTACGTATAAGTAAATCAAAAAATAAATATGTGTATTGAATACATTGAAGCCCTTCAACGAAGGAAAAAATAGGAGATATCAAAATCATGTGATCAAATTTTAGAAACAGATCTTAAACAAACGTCAGGTTCATATGGCATTGATATTCATGTATGTAGATATCTTATGTTTTAACGAGTATTTATGTAGCTATTACTTATATTCAGATGATACTCAATATGAAATCTAATTTCAAATTAACTGGAAGTATATGTTTGTGCACACTTAAAAATAAGTTCGTATCTACAATATCCACACCAGACCTAATTTAACATTTTATGCCACTTTTTAACACTTATCCAACCGTTGAAACTTTATATAAATGTAAAGTCCCTACATACATATGTATACAATATTATATTTTAAACGAAAGTAAAGCGACACAGATTGACTTGACCGATAAAACGTCAATCTAACAATTATAATAAAAGTTTCACCCACAGCATAAAAATCACAAGTTCTGCTTGAATACACATTCATGAATAACATAGGTACCAGAATTAATAAATACGAAAGGGTCGCATACAACCTCAATTTTTACATATGTACTTGGAATTAATTTCCATTAAATACCGTATTGAAAACATGATTATGTCCATATTTGCAATTCGTTAATGCTGATATAAAATTCTCATTCGACAGGGAATTTTCGTTCGTAAATCATCGACAATACTAGATGCGGTTGGTTGAATCATGCTGTACAAACGGTGTGTACTGGTTTATTATGCGGCTTAAGATCTTCGTTTATGAAATAAAATAGTAGGTTACAGAAAGTGACGTAAGCCCTTTTTCCACACCTTTCCTTGTTCCCGTTGTCGGTCGGCCCTCTTGAGTGCGGAGTCGTAGAGTGCTCGAGAATGGAAGTGAAGAAATGGAGGAGATATTTTTATTCGGGGCTCAAAATATTTGCTAATAATCCCGATTGAATCAGATTAAAATTAATGAGCTACCATTCTATTAGGATCTTATGGATATATTTTCAATTTTTTTAGGTACTCGGGTATGTTTTACTGTTTCTTAGTAGAGATACAGCAAGGCAGCAAGGCAGCAAGGCGGTGGCAACTAACAGGTTACTGATTGTCTCCTGTTCGTTGCCGCCGCGATTTGGGTTCTACTTTTCACTTACGATCAGGTGGAGTGGAGCCACTTTGTTGTGCCAACGTTATTTTTATTGGGTCGGCAACGCGCATGTGACACCCTGAGGTTGCAGGCGCCCATAGGCTACGGTGACTGCTTTCCATCAGGCGGGCCGTATGCTTGTTTGCCACCGACGTGGTATAAAAAAAAAAAAAATACAAAATAATTTGTAAGAGATTTTCTAGTCGACCTAGTTAATAAATTATTCAGGGAACAATAAGTGTAATCAATTATTCTGTAGACCTGTATTTGTAATATTAAAAGTCATGTTATATCTTTGTTATTATTGTTTTGTTAGATCATGAATGTTTCTTATTCGACCTGATGATACGGAGATACATTTAGAATTAATAATGAAGGCTGCTTGTTTGTACACAATTATTTTCCGTACGACTCCACTAATGAAGTCTCGTTTTACGGTTTGTTATAATATACAATAATTTAGATAGATCAGGCCCCAATTTCACCACATTGACAAGTGCTACAATTGTAAATTT
This sequence comes from Thaumatotibia leucotreta, assembly GCA_025490895.1. Lineage (NCBI taxonomy): Eukaryota > Metazoa > Arthropoda > Insecta > Lepidoptera > Tortricidae > Thaumatotibia > Thaumatotibia leucotreta. The sequence goes on along the minus strand of JALPQI010017467.1, from coordinate 16,191 downwards.
ATTGTTTCTGCAATCTGGGGCGTCTATAGGCTACAGTTAGCGTTTACCATCGGAAGGGCCGTGCGTTTGTTTGCCACCAACATAAATTAGTGCAGGAACTTTAGTAAATCAGCAGTAAATAACTACTTTTTGCGAAGCAAAATTACAATTGTCACAAAAAACACGACAATTGTAGCGAAATTCCGACATTATGCCGTACATGAGGTACCTAAACCTTGCGACAATTGTCACGGGTTTTGGAAAATAAAAAGTAGTTTATTAATGATTTAAAAATTTTATTAATAATAATTTTATGTTGGTGGCAAACAAGCACATGGACCGTCCGATAGTAAGCGGTAGCCGTAGCCTACAGAGGCCTGGGACGTCAGTAACAGTGATATTTTACAATTGTCAGACTTGTAATTATGGTGAAATAGGCCACAGGTAAAATTGTTATAATGTATACCATTTGTCGGTAGAATGAAAAAAAAAATGTAAATATAGTTTTTGGCATCTTTGACACAAATCGTTAAGTTACGTTTGCAAATATATAATAATTACTAATAAATAGGTGTCGATAATTTTAACATTTAATTTAACTGGACTGAACGAACTTCACGTCTTCAACGGACGTGAACTTCAAATGGACCCTAAATTCCGATCCCACGTATGCGAATTAATCGAGAAAGGGCAATGAAAAAAATTGCAATAAAGTTGTGGCGCCATCTTAAATATTATAATTGGGAAGTTTTAAGTTGGTAATAATATGATTATGGAATAATGCAAGTGATTAAGTTTGTGTCATTTTTTTTTTGTTTTTTACTGAGGAATGCTATAGAAGACAATTTTAAATGATAATAATGAACCAATTCTTCTCTTCTTTTCGCATATTCTCTGTACTTCTCTGACGCCGCTTCATAAAAACCAGACAAAATGTATGAAAGTTATTCGCTGCTACCTTTAAAATGTTTCTAACCTAAGTGATATAATACGCGGCACAGCGCATTAATCCTTATCGATTTTTAATCGCTATTTGTACACTTCTCGAACTTTCGCAGTACATACTCGCGCAAGCTCAGGGAGGAATGGACCATATAAAACAGAATCGAATTGCAATACTGTCTGCTGAGCAAGGACGCTAGGGACTGCAGCAGCTCTGTTGGGCGTCCTAGCACTAATGCAGTAAGCTTTTAAAACGTGACTCAATTGGCTACTTATACTTTCGTAATAGCTTGCGGACACGGTAAATAGTGCGACACTTTCCTAACGGAAGATAGCCTGCGGTTGCGACGGGTGGCATACGCAAAAGGTAACATTAGAGTCCATTGCAAAAAAAAATTATACAATTAAAGGCCTCACAACTTTTATTAGGTACCAGTGAAAATAGACAAAAAAATAGGTATGAGCGAAACAATATGCACCTACATTTCTGATTTTTTTGTCTTTTACTACTGCTAAAGGTAGAACTAGGCAAGTATATCATGTAGTTTGTACAATATCACACAATTAACGTGATCGTGATTTTGGTTAAGCTTTAACTATGTACAATTTTTTTTGTAACTACATTATTATTATATAGGTACGAATGTAAATTGCCTTAGTTATGTTTTATTGCTTATAAATATAATTGCATTGAGTTGCAGGCGATCATAGGAAGTAACTGCTTACCGTCTGGCAGGTTGCATGCTTGTTCGCTACCGAGGTGGCAAGAAAACGAGTGTTGCTTTCAAAGACCGGCAAATTCAATATTTTTCGGAATATCAAGGTGTATCACTTCGTTGTTCTCTCGTCTAAGTATCTAGTTAAATATTCAAAGATGAGTACTTAAAAGAGTGAATATTTAACGGGCAGCAATATCTCAACGCACTTTAAACGGAAAACGATCTAGGGAGTTGCGAGTCTGATTAATTTTTGACTGGTAATGTTTCCATTAAATTCAATTTGAATTTCAAAGCCTTTATTTCTGATATATAATCATTAATATAATTATAATATTACTTAATTACACAAGTTTCTAATCAGCGTGTCCTTTCGACACAAAGGCCTCTTTTTCCTTCCGACCGAACCTGTCTGTTGCAAGCCTGACTCACATGGGTCAGGCTCCATAAATTACATTCATTAATTGATGCCTCTTTTTTATACACCGTGTTTTTATTGATTTCCGTTAAATTTAAGGGAAGCTTATATAGGTAAAAAATAATCAATTTGTCTAAGAAACTAGTACCTTAAATCTTGCTGTTATTGAGTTATAAAAAAAATAAGTGTAATGACTGAACAAGTGTATTGAAACCTTTATTACACCCTAATGTCCAAAAACCTTATTTTGACATGGCCCGTCAGTCACCTGAAATCTTATTCTTAAGGTTATCTCACACTTGCTATTTCAATTAAAAAAAAAATTTTTTACGAATTAAACAAAAGTCGATATACTAGGCAACTTCTATTAATATCCCAAATAACCTGTCCTATTTAACGGAAATCAATAAAAACACGGTGTAGGTATATATTTTCTTTTTGCTATACGAGAGAAAATTACAAAAGAATGCCACCTTGCCTCATTTTTGGGTCACACTTTATCCATTCATGTAACACCTGCCGCGATGTCTGACGACCGTCAATTTTTAATTGGAGACATTTCCTTTCTACTGGTTTGAGGTCACGTGCTGTGGAGCCTAAAATATGTAACGACTCATTGAACTGGCCTTCGGTTGGTGGAGAATGAAATCTATGCAGCCTAAGCAGGTTACTCAAGAAATAAACTACTTTAACGGATTATGTCGCGTATATTATAATTAGGTAATTTAATTACATCCCAACGTTCCGCGTGGTCTACGTGTAACTGACAGGGTAGGAAATTCTATAAAATTAAATTTAAGACAAGTAGTACAAAATTACTGACATAAAAATATCATCATCATCATCATCATATCAGCCGAAAGACGTCCACTGCTGAACATAGGCCTCCCCCAAAGATTGCCACAATGACCGGTCCTGCGCCACCCGCATCCAGCGGACTCCTGCGACCTTCACCAGGTCATCCGTCCACCTTGTGGGGGGCCTATCCACGCTACGCCTTCCGGTACGAAAATATACTACATCACAAACTTTAATTTTTAAGGTTGGTTATTGTACATGTACATACTATTAATAACTAACTTTATTTATACTTACTTACTTTATTTATAACTTTATTTATAAAGTTAGTTATTCATCACAAGTTTATTTATAAAAAAAAAACAAGGAATACTTTTAAAAAAAATCTCTTTATTTCATGAATAATTATCGCGGTAATTAAATTAAATAAAAGATAACTCGATTTGATTTTGTGACAACCCTCCAAATTAGTACATTACGACACAAGTGCGAAAAACAGGAAATCCGAAACGAGTGGCGATGTTTGAAAACACGACCGAAGGTAGTATTTTAAATCGAGACGGGTTACGAATTTCCTTTTTGCACGTGTCTCGTACGACGTTTTTTAGTACAGATGGCCCTCCGAAGTTTTGGACCTGACGTAAAATGAACCATGCACTAGAGCCTAGCTATTTAGCTAAGGGCCTGTGCCCACTTAAGCGTCTTTAAAACGTCCCTAGTGAACGTCCGGGTAGTTACAGCTAAGTGTATGATTTGATAACTTGAACGACATTTAAACGAGTTGTCAGTGACACTTCAATCCCTTAGTCGATTATATATTATGTTATGACACCCACGAGAAGAGTCAGGGCAATGTGACGACATGATTTACATACCTACATTATTTAGTTTAGTAATTTTTCGTTTGCATCTGTAATTTTCATACATTTAATATTTTAAAGTTATCGCATACGCTTCTGGAATAGCATCTTGGCCCGCCAATGTTTATCTTTCCTCAAACTTTGCCGTCTTTGTATGAGTAATACACTTACATTTTAACGGCTCTAGCATATTTAAAAAATAACCTTACAATTTAAGATTTTTTTAGCTTTATCTTTGTCAGAGATAATTAAATAACTTTTGATTACTCAGATAAATATTGTAAGTGCTAATTAACGCTCGTGGTATTGCGGTAACCAAGCCAAATACCGAGGGTTTCAACTTTCAACTCATATCAAATTATGATTAGGGACTTTTATCAATACGAAAAATGATTGTTATTCTACTACAGGTACTTATTCTGAGTTCTTTTGGTACTGGTGGCAAACGAACATATAGGCTGTCTAAATGATAAGCAGTTACAGTATGTTGTTCAGTTTACCGATTTTAATCAATATTTAACAATTACTTTGATTTCAAAAATATTGGCTGCATATATCTGCTGCAACCGCGAAATTCATACGTGTCATCTGTCGAAAGCCTTTAAATAATTGTTTACCGACTTCAAAAAGGAGGAGGTTCTCAAGTCCCCTATTTTTCTTTAATATAATACTTGATAACTCCGAGAATCGAAAATGTAAATTTTTTAAAACCTACTTGAACCGATTTCTTCAAGATCCCATTTATCAGACACTCACTTAATGCCAACGGGACCATATTGGAGTTATAACTACTCGTTCGGTTGAAAAATAATTTTCTGTTTTCGAAAATATCGAGTAACATACATACAAAAAAAATCTGACTTGTCATTGAGAACCTCCTTCTTGTTTGAAGTCGGATAAAAAGTACTTAACTTCTTCTAATACCTAACTTATTCAAATACAGCTTTTATAATGTTACTCGTAAATGTATTCAGTAATAAAAAGAGAGGGCTTATTTTTTTCGGTCAAGCCATAAAAAAGTTTTCACTTCGTAATACTAATCCTTTTCTGTTCCATTAAATAATGTATTTTTTGTCCAAACATGTAAGGACATGCCTTAGGCGATGTCCTTTTAATGTAACGGACTTTCTTATATCTGTTCCTGAGATAAAAGAATTTTGTTTAAAGTTTTTTCCGACTTTATAAGCCATTTCATTTGATAAAAGTCCCCGGATCAGGAGTTCGGGGAAAGGGCTTGAAGTTGAAAACATTTTCTTCTTTATTTCTATTGGTGGTACATAGGGTTGTTTGCAGAGATCGTACGATTTCCAGCATTTTTGGTGCAATATAGTTCAATTAAGGGTGAAAGTTATTTACTTAATAAGGAGATAGTGAGTTAAGGTTCGTTATTGTCTTACAACGTGTTATTACTCGTTTCAACTTAAAATTACCCGTGGGTTCCTTTAACTAAACTAGGGTTTTTGGTGAAATTTAGTTAAGTTAAAGGAATCCAGGGGTGTTTTTTAGCTGTAACGTGTCATAACACGTTGTAACACAAAGGTGAACCTTAACTCGCTATCTCCTTTCGAATAACTTACTTCACATCCCTTAATTGAACTACACTGCACCAAAAATGCTGGAAATCGTACGATGTCTGGTTATTTGGTATCAATGTTAAGAAAAATATGCAAAATGTATTATGAAGTTGCACTGATCACTAGTTTACCACGTGTACACACCGGGCTTTAAACGAGGGTACTCCTGATGAGAATCCTCTTAATGGGGTGAAAGTAAATATCCTATAACTATAATGCCCATAACCGCCATGCTGAGCAAGCGGCTTGGCAATCGCAGTAGGGTCCACTATGACGACGCTGCTGCCTATCATCAATCTTCAATAACCGAATGGTCAGTGACAATTCAATGTCTTAGTTGACTCTCACGACACCCACGGGAAGAGTTGAGTGACGAATGTATTCTTACTGTCGTCACCACAGCACTACGTAACTTCCTAATAGCTAATCCAATGCAGGGGAATTCTGATAGGCAACGGAATAAACGGAAAAAAAATGGCGGCATTTAACGTGAATTCTTATAAGATAATAAAATTGTAAGCATTAGGGGATATACCGATATTCTTAGTCACAAAGGAAAGTACGTGAAAATTGGGATGTGGCTTAATAGATGAGGAAATAAACTGTTATAGTAGTACTCAATGGTCAGATAGAAGGTTGGTAGATACTTTAGTTGTATGTATATTATCTATTTGGCCTTAGGTTTGGTTTGTAATAGGTAGATCGCCTTGAATGACGAAATAAAAGTCTTCGTTTTACTCTACGTATTTTGTCACCGATTATCATGAAATGTTTTTTTTTAATTTAATAAGCTTCTAGATTCTCTAAATTTTGTTTTTAAATATGTCATTATCATGTCATCATTATTATCATGATTATGTTAGCCATAATACGTCAATGCTGAACATAGGGCCTCCATCCGGCGATTCATAAGATCGCCTGTCCATCTTGTGGGTGGACGTCCTACACTGCGATTGCCAAACCCTGGGTGCTTAGACAAGTTGCCAATCGCAAGCGCTTAATCGTCAATCGTAAGCGAAAGGCAGCTAACTGTGTTTGTCGCACTAATATAAAAGAGTGACAGAGAGGAAAAACTACGATACGCTACTAAGCGCTAGCGATTGGCCACTTGGCTAAGCACCCAGGTCTCCTCATGTTCGCTGGGTATAATGACCGTATAAATAAAATTTCTTAACTGAACATTTTATACCAATAAAAATAATCCTATCATTCTGGAACAAAATATAATGTTATTGTTCTTTACTGGTTGTGGACGATCATAATATTGACTAGGTATCAGGTACAGTTTTTGCATAACCCATTAAACCACATTTTATTATACAGTATTATACAAATACGTGTATCGGTCATAGGTAGCAGCAGCACGCTATGACAATAAATCAGAATACTCAAACACCCGCAGCACGTAACAAATGCACTCGAGCCATAAAATACAGTATTTGATGGCAACACTATTACAGCGTCACAAATTCACAGAGCAAGTTTCAATGGCCCTATTTTGTCAGTCTATTTTCAATTTGTTTTTTTATTGTAAAGAATGTCACGAAACTAAAACCATTTTCCGCTTTTCTGAAGCGTAAGGGAGTTCAATCGAACGCCGCTTCAAAACACTCCTTTTATCAAAATGTCTACTTTACCCTTTTCACTTCGAGCAGGCATTTAGGGTGTACTGTCCTTTCTTGCGAGCTCAAAATTGACTCGAAAGCTATTGTGCAAGTATGCCGCCGTAGGCAGATCATTTTTTTCTTGACACCGCGCATAATATTATATGTTTCACTTTTTTCCCATAGTAAATACATGTAAACATTTTTTTTCCTTTTTTGTATTTGCATTGCCTTTAATTGATCCCTGGGAAATTATTGGAACTAGATAAGAGTGAAATCGTTTGGCATAAATAATTAAACATGTTTTTTTTCAATTTGCATACAATTTGTACCTATGGGAATTTCAATTCTTGATTTGCAGCTTTTCTAGCCGAAAAAAAATGTTCCTAGCTTCCTATATTTTGTTCCTGAACATAACAGGATCGATTGGCATAAAAAAACAAGTTTTTCAAAAATTACCATTTTCTCGCACCCTGTACGTTTTTTCCGAAATCTTCATTTATTTTAAATCGAGGGAACGTCTCGTAAGACTTATGGATCTGGTAGCTGTCCTCACTGACCCAAAAAGAATTTTGTATGGCGTGCTTTCATGATTTTTTTTGTTCATAAATTCTTTCAAATACTTGTTTTAGAATTTGGTTAAGATAGTTCAAATTAAAGAAAACAGAAAGAAAAAAACTTGGTACATGGGTTTAAATAAATCATTTGATCAAAAAGGTGATTTTATTGTGATTTAGAAAATTATAAAATTAGTTTAATTGTGATTCTTTAGTTACTCAGTTCTTGAAGATTCGCCTACATGAATAAATGTATGTTATTTGATCCGCCAAATACCTACGTCATTAAGTAATAATAAGTATCATTACTATCATGAGTCAAAGTGTAGTAAACACATTTTCCGAAATATTATCTTATATGTGCTCATCTAAGTTCGCATGTTACGTGCATGTTACATTTGATTTTGCTTTTAACAAAAACCCTAATAAAGAATTTGAAGAAATGGGTCAGCCATAAAACTAGAGATCAAATATTAATAGTCGAGCCACGTGTTTATGCTGCCAATGTATATAAAATCGCATCATATAACTTATTTTAGTATAAGGCCCGCTTTAGATGCCCATCACAATGGGTGAAAGATAATTTTGAAGTTTAAGGATCATGAATGCGATAGCACTATAGAGTCATCTTATTTTAGAACCTATACAGGTGAGATCGAACTCATGTTCTATGTAGACATTATAGCCTTGTGAAATAGGTACCTATTAATTCTAAAGTACACTCGATGAATTGAAACCGGCCAAGAGCATGTCGGGCCACGCTCAGTGTCGGGTTCCGTAATTATTCAAAAACGGTTGCGCTGATTATGTTCGAAATAGTTTTATTTTAATGTATTACTATTCAGGATTTTTTTCATATTTTTTGGACCTACCGATCATAAGTTAGAGGGGGGGATACATTTTTTTTTCTTCTTGAGCGATTATCTCCGAAAATATTGACTTTAGAAAAAAACTCGAACCGATGCACAAATTGAGCTTACAATTAACTAATTAAATTATTGATAGAATTATAGCGATTTCTGTCATTAACTATTTGCGTATTTTATATATTTAGATACTTGTCTACGGTCCTATCTTGTTGTGTGAGATAATTATATTAAAACTTCCCCAAGTTTCGGAAACTTTTTTGCTAATCTTGTTAAGGTAGGGCCAAAGTAGTTTCTTGTTTATTCCTCTCATTTGTTCTTGCGTTAGAAATATCAGGACGTAAATAATTGATTCTCAGTGGGTCAGAGTGTAAGTAATGGATTCCTTAGTTTCCCGCAGACGAAGGTAAATGTTAGGATGAAAACTGATTTTAAGTGAAAGTGAAGTGCATTTATGCGTGTAAAAAGTATTCCACTAATTCCTTTGGTAAGACTTAAGTTCTTTTGTGTTTTTTTTTTCAGATAAAAATAGTTTTCATAATGAGATGTTTTTTTTTCGACCTGAGTCCTGCCCATTTTTTGTTATTCCTAAATTCGTCCTGATTGTGCCCTAGAATGTTAGGTAACTTAGGTGGGTAAGGCCGCGGATTTTGACGAATTCGGAGCTTAAAATTTGTCTTGCTCATAAAAAAAAACTGATAGCATCTAGAGAATTCTGATCAATTTTAAAATATTCCCCTATGCTCAGTTACATGTAATCAAATTAAATAGCTAATTTAGCTCTTTATTTAAAATTAATAAATAAATATTTCTGCCAAAAACGTAACGAAAGTCGAGTAATTTTTTCGACTACGAGTACTTAAAACCTTTTTTTTAAATATTATTAAACTTGTTAGCATTAAATGTTTGTTTTTAAACCAAATTATAATGATAAACGATTGCTTCGTTCATTAAGGACTTATGATATGTGAACAATTTTACTGTTTTCTTTCCCTTTACTTTTTATTTTAATTTATTCAAATAAGAACCTTAAACAATCTAAGAAATAATAAATCAATAATAATAAACACTTCATACTAAACTAAATATAAAACTAATACTTAATTAAATATCAAAAAGATTTCCCCCCTTCGGCATAGTGCCCAAAACGCTGGCAGCATTCCCTCGCTGAATCGCTATGCTGATTCGTTGAGCGAGGAAGCTGCCAGCCCTTTTATCCCCGGTACACTCTACGAGCCTTTTTGCTAAATCATTATATAGTTTTCTAGCGTTGGAACCCCACGAGCCTAGAGTCTCGACACCGAATGGTACAAAAATGTATTCGGTGCCGAGACCACTGTATTTCAATATTTTTCGGCTTTCCGCCTCCTCCGCAGCTGCACCTGCACGACTACTGGTCCCATGGAGGTGGGAAGGGGCCAATGTGTCTACACATGTGGCGTCCCACACTAACACCCTTCCCTGCCTCCATGGAATCAAAGACTTACCGTCCGGTCTCTTGCCATCGTCTCTGCTAATGCCGGTTGGTTCCAGCAGAGCTGGCACGTTGACAGCAGCAAGAGACCGGCGGATGACATCGTTCAGGGCAGCGTGCCTGGAAAACCGACCAGCACTTTTAAGGCAGTGCAGCCCGTGGTGTCCCAACGCTGAAACTTCAGAGCCACATGGACATCTATGGGCTGAGCAGACATTAAGCCCTAATCGTAGGCATACAGCTATACGGAGGGTTTCAGGTTCCAAAAAGGTGCCTGTATTAGGTGATGCGTAAGCTTTGAGCCAATCACCTGATTCCCTGACTCCTGCTGCTAGTAATCTTGCACGAGATGTCCCTGTACTATTAAGCAACAAAGAGTCATAAGATGACTTACAAAGAGCATCATCCCAACTCCTTTGGCTAAAAGAACGAATTGGAAGATCCTTACCTGGGCACGCTAACACCCACGCGTTTTTGGCCTCCTCCAAACCTGTAATCTTATAGTTTGTAGGGCAAGCCCTGAGAATTTTGCCTATAAGATTAACAGAGCTGTGGATAGAAGACAAAAACGCAGGTAAAGATACATCCGAAATCTTTCTGATGCCTAAACCTCCGTGCCGAATTGGTAAAGCGGCCTGGGACCATGAGCTATCGTTGAACTGTACATTCAGAATTTTTTCGAGGTTACATTTTACTAAGTCATCCAAAGGTAGCAAAAGGCTGTCTTTAAATTTCCATAAGGGGCAGCAACGCATAACGTAAGTAAGTTTGGGGACAAATAAACAAAATTTTATCAGAGTTAATGCATAATGTGGACTAATATCGAAAAGGCGGTTTGCGCAGTTTTGGTATTTGGTAATTGAATTTTGAACGTAATTAGGGAATGATTCTTCTAGAATAGGAGATCCTAGAAGATAAAGCGACTTTTCGTCTACTATTTTTATATCAGGTATCAAATTTTGAAACTTTTGTATAGCATCTGAATTGGGTGTTACGGAATTATGAAGAAATAGTTCACATTTTCCGAAGTTTAGGTCAAGGCCAATATTTTTAAATTTTGAAATAATAGTCTCAAGGTCTAATAACACGGTGTCTATGTCCCCCCCCCCCCCCAAGGTACCATCGTCTAAGTACCAGACATTATATTTACTTTTTAAATTTAGAATTATTGAATTAATTGCCAAACTGAAAATCGCCGGTCCGAGTGGGTCTCCCTGCTGACAACCTACTTCTGAAGATAAAAGATGTTGTCGATAAAGTAAATTTGTTGGGTCAGCATATGAAGCAAGGAGATAATTATAAATTTCCGGAATTTGTTGTTTGACTTCTGTCAGAAGAGATTCCCTACTAATAGAGTTAAACGCATTTTTAACATCGATTTTTACTATAGTCTCGGGCGACGAATTGGTTATAAATGTACGTAGAGAATGTACAGCAGCCTCGCACCCACCTTTAGTACCGAAGCCGAGTTGAACGGGTTCGAAAATGGGTTGTAATTTGGAAATAATATGCCTAACTGCAATTTTGGACGCAAGCCGACGAAACGTGGAGCCAACGGCTATGGGTCTTACGCCTCCATCTTTTTTAGATAGAGCGATAAGATTTGCACCGAATAATATGGGAACAATGTCGGGGTTGATATTTCCTGAGTACATATTATTCATTAATTTAATGATTGAGTCAAGAAGATGATTTCCAGCATCACCTGCGGATAGGGACACTAAATCTTTTAGGTGTTGGGGTGTAATTCCATCGAGTCCACCTGCAGAACCGGTTTTAAATGAAAGAATCGCCTCGAGAGTATCCCTATTGTTAACTTGCAAACATACCTGGCTAGCCGTTGGTGGGTCGAGAAAATGTGGGGTGGAAGGAGCTGAGGGATGCTTACTCTGCAAAGCCATCAAGGTGTCCGAGTTATCGGGTGACAGTTCATCGCTCGTGAAAAGGAGTCTCGCTGCTCCTTTTAAGTCCCCGTCGCTGATTTTAGTTTCAACGTTCTTAGTAATGCTGTAATTATTGTGCTTTGTCCGTTTGTTCACTGTGGGAGGGACACGATTGAGATCAAAACAATTGTTTTTAATTTTTGTTGTTAGAGACGTAGACTTGGGGCTATCTTCATTTACGTGTAAAGTACGGTATGAAAATAGGAAGAGATTGTGCCAATCCGCAATATTATTGTTTTCTGTGCATTTGTTGATGAGATTGGATAGATGGTTTGCCACAGTAATTCTCGCACCCCGGGGAATACGTTTGACTAGCGGCGTGTTGTTCTTAAACGCGCTAATTTGGAGGTGGAAAGGTGTATTTAAGTTACTAGTGGTAGACAAAACCGGAGATAGAGTGAAATTGATATGAGAGGGAGTCGTAGGTTGACTGCAACAATTTCTGTGTACCTTTGTAATGTGTATGTGAAGCCCTCTTACATTTTTAAATGATTTATTGCACTGATTACATACCTGGGCGGTCGATGAACTATCACCAGGTTGAGATGACGTTGCCATCGTTAATTATAAAATAGATATTAAATAACTTACAATTAAACACAAAATATAAAACACAACGAAAATAGAAAAACGTCAAAGTCAAAGAAGTTGTCACGCTGGCAGGACAGAAGGCCGGTGGTGCAGCACCGCCACGGCAGTAAAGCCTCCGCGGTCGGCCGAGCCGAAGAGTGTCTTCGCTTCTTTCGATTAGGTACTAGGTACATACGACCTTTCCTTTTTCATAAAGGCATTCGAGGCAAGAAAAGCAGATAAATATGAAGTAGACTAAGCGATTCGTTTACAGCTTCTTAGGTGACATGACGTGTCAAAATGGATCATTCACATCATTCAAGAGAATATTAACTTTGATTTAAAAAAAAACTCAACGAATAAAGCATTTAGCTCGTTATTAATGTATGACAGTACTTTTGAAATAGACACGTAACAAAATTAGGCCGAGATAATAAAATAAGAGTAAAATACGGATCGCAGAAAGATTTTGACGTGTTGACTTTTTGGGTCACCAATTCCAAACTTACGCTTTTTTAAGGTAATATTTAAGCCAATGCTGGTAGAAATTTGTTTATCGGCAATAGCAACTCTTATTCTAGTAGGGCGACACCCATAAGCACACTCACTCCCATTAATTCGTTAACAAATGGTTGTCACAGTGCACGCGGCGAAAATTTTAGCAAAAAACGTATTTTTTTTATTTTTTTTTTTATTTTTTTACAAAGGTAGGATTCAAAAAGCTTCCAAACCATGCCACGCACACCATACGATTCCAATTTTGTGAGGAGTATTCTGTGATCAACGCAGTCAAAAGCCTTGGTTAGAACACATTGGCTATTGCATTCGGGTCTTCAATTACAGTATCATTGGCTGTGACTTTTAATTTATTGCAGATACCTTTTTTCAAATTTTTACCGGTACTATCCTTAACTATTTGCCATATAGCTCTTGATTTGTTTTTAGCTTTAATTATAGTTTTCCTTATATGTAGCCGTCTAGCTGTTCGCAAAGTTCTTCTAAAAGTTTTCTTGTATTGATTATAGTATAATTTGATGTTTTCATCCTTTGTGGATCTGGTTTGTAAATAGAGTTTTCGCTTGTTTATACTAGATATTTTTATGCCCCGTGATAGCCATTTGTTGTTTTTTTGTTTGAGTGGTACTTTTTTAATAGGAAAATGCTTGTCTATCAGACTTAAAAGTAATCTATAGAATGCCTGCAACTTATCATTACAGTCTGTTTCGGATAGCTCATCTGACCATTTAATGTGAGCAAGATCCTCCCGAAAGCGATATGTTGCGTTTTTGCTAAATATGCGTTTATTTATGAATGCTGGCAGTGTTTTTCTTTCTATTTCCGGGTATGGAATAGTCATCACTAACGCATCATGATCAGAGAAACTACATGGAATAACAGATACATTTTTATAATTCTCAACATTTGTTATAAAATTGTCCAGACTTGTGGAAGTGTCATCTGTTATGCGGGTGTATTGCGTAGTGACAGGTTGGACGTTGTGTTCCATAAGGAGCTGTAGCAATGCTTTGGTCTTACTATTTTCTCTATCAGCAAAATCGATGTTGAAATCACCTCCTATAAGTATTTTTTTGTTTTTAAGCTTACTCAGGTGGAAATCTAATTTTTTAAGGAAAGCTCTAAAGTTTGAGCTAGGACATCTGTAGAGAACTGAAACATGTAATGTTATTGTGTTGCTTAGTTCAAAGTTAAGAGAACTTATTTCAAATATTTTTTCACTAAATAACTTTTCACTATTTATCGTCTTACATTTACTAGCATAGTTATCACTTATAAATATAATGGTACCCCCGCCTCTATTACATTGTCGTGAAGACTGAGCTGCAATAAAATAACCTGGTAGGTGAATGCTTGCATATTCACTGGGTTCAAGCCACGTTTCAGTTACCATTATGATAATTGGTTTTGCCTGAAGGTCACCAGGTATAAAGTGGTAGTGTGATTTTCACGGTAAGTAGTGATTATTATTAAACGGCTGTTTTTTCATACGAAAGGGTTTAGTTTTAAACGTCAGTAGCATGTGTTATTACGTTCAGATTGCAATTATTTACCGAGATAATCAACCTTTTTTCAAATATACGTTACACTTGTGTTACGAATACGTTACATTTTTACAAAACGTAACGTATTTTTGATGTTACGTAACGAAAATATGTGGTAAAGGGAAGTGGACACAGAAATTTACTAATTTAAATCAGTTTATTAGATTTTGAATGACAGCATACTGTAACAAGTGTTTGCGAAACAAATCAAATTATTTTGTTATTTAGGTAATTTGATTTGCGTTTTTAGAAGTAATCAGCTTTTTCCAGTGGGTAATTTTACCCCCCTAGGGCTAATGAAATACAGTATAATTATTAACGCGTTTATTAGTGTTAATTAATAACAGTTCATTTTCCATTTAAGCATTTATGGTGATTTATTTTAGTTTATTTAGTTCCAAAGATTATGGCATTAAAACATTTGTAAATACTGTTAATTTAAGTATTTACTAAGTATGAGAAATTACATTATACGGGTTGATTATTATATTTGATTAAAACAAGTATTTAGCGATAAAAATATGTTTTTTTTTTACTACCTTTATTTAATCAGAGTTCATACCAGTATGAGCTGAGCTTTATAGTAACTTTCGTTGCGTTTTATGGTAACGTAACGTATTTTTTTTTATGTTAAGTATGTCTATGTCACATTCGTCAAAATCCGCGGCCTTACCCAAGTCATTCACAAACTTTACGTGCCCACTTAATCAATGATCTTGGACTGCCTACTCTTTGTTAAGTTAGGCATCGTATTGCTGCTGTGCTGGTTCTTGAATAAATCTATTAAGCAACTGAAGTGTAGATATCTATTTAATTATTCATTTTCAAGCTTTACATTATGCTTCATACTTGATCCCAGTCCCATGAAAACTGATTTAAATCTATATATTTACTAAACATACTAAAAACTAAATAATTTTCATATTTTTGTGGAATATCTCAAATTGGTTTATTAAATATTTTTAGAGTCGTATTTATTAAGTACTAACACCACTATGTACAATATTAGATGCCACATATCACGGAAAAAATACCGAAGTTCACCAACACTAGAGGTGGGATTTGAACCCCCCATCCTCAGTCATATGATATCTAATACTTAAATAATTTTGAAAATATCTCCATTTGAACTGACTTTTCAAGGATCACAATTTTAAAAGATTCATATCAACGGAATATCTACAGATTCCAGATCGAAGTTATCATATCATTCTCGTATTATTTGTGTCATTATCATGTCAGCAATAAAACTTATCTCGTTCTCATTTCTGTTATATTTTCTCAGATCTTATAAGATTGACTTGTGGTGAACAAGGGGCAATCCACAAATCCCTCCTAATTCCTTGTGGAACTGTATGCCCCGGACGAAATAGGAAATTTATCGATCACCAGAGCTCGGGTTCCCGTTGGTTGAACGATATTTATTGGACACCAGTGTATCTTGACCTATAGCTCAGTTATTTCAACAGCCTCTCAACACCGTCCCCAAATGACGGTGCAACGACCGTCCCACCCTTGTGGGATGCGACCCGGCCACAGCTGCAGTAGCGGAAACGCGGGAGCAGCCACACATACTCCAGGAGGAGTATCGTTTGTATATTCAGTTCAGCTCAGTTACCACATTCACAAACGGTAACGTGTTTGGGATCTGGATCCCTAACGTTTTTTGGTACCTGGATCCCTAACGTTTTTTGACCTATTTTGGCTACCAACCAAACATGGCACAAAAATTTGTATGGAAATTGTATACATCTATAGCTGTCTGTCACTTGACCTATGCTGCCGTGCAATTCCTAAACCACAGTAACTGACAAAAGTCGATTTTGAGAT